>JAQFZJ010000048.1:0-88810 GCA_034695645.1 Folsomia fimetaria
AAGCATACCTCCTCGAAGGTACGTACTGTCAACAATTTGTCGAGCACTGGGCTAATAATATCAACTTGCGTTCGCCCCAGTCCTTGAATGTGAACCTTATCAATGCGTACAGGGACATTCTCCAAATCAATAGAAACTCCTTCAGCCGATACTGACCCAACGTGTTTCGTAGGCTGTAAAAAGTACAATAATAATTATTATCATATGAGTCCGCCTTCGGGTGGACATATACCCTTATTATCATATGAATACTCGTCATTACTCGTATACATTTTTAGATTAAAGATGTTGTACTGGGAATATACTATAACAAGTTAATTAAAACCGAAAAATTTACCTTGGTCTGTGCGGCACCCATTAATGTAAAATTGTTTGGACGAATATGAATATAGAGTATCGAGGTATTTTTAGTGTGCAATCCAATCTACTAACAATCTACTCTTCAAGTTGAATACCCATCAAATTAATTTACAAATAAATTTTATTCCAATTTTTATTCCGAAATGGAAGTTGACGAAAACAACAACGCTCCAAGAACCTCAAATCTGCACTGACAAACCATCTACAAGTTCAAATGATGCAAGCGGTAAAACACACTTTCTCACAATTCCCCTTGTCTCGTGTTAATTATAACTTTTACTCATGTCGATAACATAAAATTTTGATTAATTTTCGTTTGGATTCTGAATGACCAATGCCATATAGTCGTCGTCTGGAATAAATATGTACAGAAAGACATCTAATTTAATGTCAATAAATTAATGAAGGACATATCCATATAACCGCGTGCAGTAATACTCACCAGGACCAACATTTAACATCAACTCGAACTTCTTGGTTCGAATTCGCATGAACAAGAGTCGATTAGTAGGTTCAACATCCCTGACCATGGAGGCTGCTATATTGTACAAATGTTTCAAACCTCCTATGAATAATACTGTTGAGGTATTATCCATGGTGGAACGAATAGGAGTTCCTGCAGATTTATTTAATTATAAATTATTAATTCATTCAGCTGAGTATACACCATATACTATACCATCACGAGTGGTAACAATGACCCCTTGGACTCCTTTATGGGACTGAATTCTTTTAATAATTTCGTCTGCTGCTGGAACGTCCTATAATGATAATGAGATAAGATATGCATGCATTTGATAATTACGGATTGTCCTCTTTATTACCATTATGAATTTTGATTGTTAGATTCAACAGTTATTATATTGTTCTGGCTGTTTATTATGTAGAGTTGTCAAAATGAATGTAATTATAATTACACGAGTTCAATTATTTTTATGCTCTTGATTCCAAATATTCATGAAGGATTCACAAATCAAAGAAATATTAAAGCTTGGTTGTTAAATCAATATTGTACATATTAGAAGTTCGATGCGCATACTCGCTAAATGGAGATATTAGCCAACAAGTCTTTTATTTTTGTTAGATAAATTCGATAAATCAAACAGTTTGAACATCCTTGACCCAATCAGGGTCAGTTTTAGCATATTCTTGGGGACGCCCTTCAGTGTGACGATACATACACTCTGATATGCCATAGCCCTCCACACCATCCACAGTGTACTTGCATCGACGTTCGATAATTCTGGCTTCCCACTCCCACCCAATATGAAGTTCTTGAGTCTCGAGTACTTTCACCTGAAATATTTCAATTTATGTATGTATGCATATCGACATGCACATTTATTCGTATAAAAACTAACCTGAACATAGTACGTGTGTCCGTTTGTCGCCCTAATCATCATTCCATAATCCGTTGGTGGATCCCCCAACTCCCCGTGATCATGGAGGGGGTGATCAACCATTTCCAGGGCGTGAAGTGAACCGTCGTGATCATAAACGTATCCAATTTCTAATCTAAGGTTCATTTAAAGATGCACAATTTGAATAGAATATAAACTTTGTAAAAATCTCAGTTATCTAATTCACCTTGATGTGACACATGGATGACACACATTTCCAATGTCGAATCGTCTCCCATCCTCCAAACTAAACATTTATTATATAGGTAGATTTTACAAGGATTTTAGAAGTTAGTAGTTCCGAATTAATAAATGGTGGCGTTACCTAAACATGTGCATGTTGTATCGATGCAATAATTTCCAATTTCGTTTAATTCCTAGAAAATTAATGAAATGGATAAAATTACGATACTGCGGTATAAAACTAGTAATCAAAATTATGCATACCATAGCTATGGTCTCGCATTGAAGGCATCTTGAACTCATACTTTTTGCCATCGACCTCAATTTCTCCGACCAAGTCACCATGCTGCTCATAATGGGTCTGATGTGCTCTACATTTAACAAGACAATAAATTATAAATTAAAATGTTAATTAATTAAAAATGCATATTTTGTACATACTCTTTAAGAGTTTCGAAGTATTCCTTGCTCCAAGTCTCCAATGACATTGCTCTAGCCATTGTCCAGGTCGGGATCATTGTGTCATAGTCGAAGTAATCCAGGTTAGTTTTCCAATCAGCCTTAAAATTAACTTTGACCTTCTTCTCAGGGTTGTCCAAAAATCTTAAGATATAAAGAATTGACTATAATAGACTATTGCATAGTTAATATCTAATGAAATCAGTAAAATCATACTTGAGGTCTCCTTTATACTCCAATTTCCAATGTTTCATTGGAACCACTGGTTCATATCTGAAACCTTCCGCCCCATAAAACTCTTCAGTGCCACCGAAAGTTTGACAATCAGGGAATTTCGGACTGACAAGATATCCAATGTCAGGGATTCTATTTCATTATATCAATAAATAATTTATGCATTTAAAGCATAAGTATTTCAATTGTGCATACAAAAACATACCTAAAGATAAAAAAGCAATTGACCACACCATGTGGTCTCCTCGCGGTACCGGTTACAATAGAAAAACCTTTAGAATTCGCTCCGTTAAAGTAAATGGCATCGATTGCTTGAAAGTGGGAAGACAGCTTCTGGACTTTCTCCATGTCTTCTGGACTGGATTTCGACTTGGTTCCATAACCAGAATTATATGTGTCCAGGTTGGTGTGATCCCTATGTTTGTGCGTGGATCGAGCATCTTTCCACTAAAATTGCGAAACATTAATATTTGAAATTTGGAATTGATGATATTAAATTAGTTAAACTAAGACCAATTACCTTTCTCAGCTTTATTAAGCAATAAAATGCCACCACTTTTAACCAGTACAATTTTCCTGGTCGAGAATAAATGCCACCAATTTTAGGTGGATCCTTTTTAGAAAATATAAACCCTAGTAGTACCACAACTCCTGTGGTAAGTAACCAAAATCCACATCCACAGCACTCCATTTTAAAAGACAAACTCAAAAGCCTAAATGGAACTGTCAAAAAATTAGTGATTCGATCTCTACCAATTTGCAGGCTTATCAATTCATCCTTGTACCTTACCTTGTAAGTATAGTACACCTGATGGTCAAGTGTTTGTTCATGCTGTTCAGCTGCTAATTATGAGTGGTCATTTTTGTTTTTATCAAATTGCTTATCATGGATAATAAAAACACACATTGTTCATTTTATGCACCTGTCTCGCATTTATTATGAGACATGAAAGTTGTCAATTTAAACACGTGATATGTATACTCAGATAGTATAATGTACATGTCACATTTGTAGAAATATTTCATACATAAGTAAACAGTTGTTTCATGTATCATCTTACCGCAGCCTCTCAGCCTCAGCCCCTGTATCTGAACCAAAACTAAATGCATGATTTTCTTGTGTATTGCAGGCTAAAGAAATGGCTGAAGATGATGATGACTTTGTTTAAATTCATGGTTTATCAATATGTTCAACATACGTATTACTCTAATTTATCAAAGACAGTATAGAACTTAATAGCAAGTTTTATCTGTTTTGACTGATTGAAAATTCGATGTTTGTGTTATATTATTAAAAACATTTTACAGATAATCCATATTTAAATCAAAGAAGTAGCAGACATAAACAGGAGCAATTAATTTTACATATGAACGTTATAATATGGGAATGTTTATAAAATAATTGTATCCAATATTAATTGTAACTGAAGTTATATCGATTTTTATTCCTGTGTGAATAAGGAATTCTTGGAGGTGGGGGTACGGTGGCATTGCTTTGCAACCATTCCAGGAGCCAGTCGATGCAATTAAGTAACTGATCCGTGGAAGGGGCTGGTTTATCATTTATGGTCGTATTCATAGTCGTAGTTGTCGTTGGAATCTGTAATTGATACAATTGAAATGCGCTTTTTGCATATTTTATTAAAGCAAAATACAAACACGATACCGTAGTTGTCATTGTAGTCGTGGTTGTCGTCGTTCTTTGCGTGGTAGTTGTAGACGGGGATGCCTGCTTTTCTTTGAAGTTGAATGGATGTGGGTGTGGCTTCATAAAAGTATAAAGTGGTGCAGCATGTAGCTGTTGTTCATTCTGAAACAATGGGGTCTGCTTAGGCTTATAAAAGAAATGTTTCCAAAATTCTGCACCCGTTACTCGAGCAATAGGATCGTATGGATTTAGGTTGATGTTCAGCCCAGAGAAAAACGATTTTTTCCACAATGCCCTTCGGTCAGATTGATTGCTTAATGATAGTTGATCTGTTTGAGCTGAATAAATTTTTCCAAATAAGTTCCCCACAACTATTATACTAAAACTGAAAATCGGTGCGAATTTCATATTAATTATTGAATTCTGAGAGAATATTCTTCTTCTCATCAGTGCGTCTGAATAATACTGATGCAAAATTGCGATGCTGCTGGTTCGAATATCTGTATGGCAATTTTTATGAAAGCGTTGGATGCGAATTAAAAATTATGGAAATTAAAATCTGTTGCGGGTATCAATAATCAACTAACAGAGATAGCGTGTAATGAGGCATTAATTTTATTGCAATGAACCATCACAGCATTTGACTTAAGCTTTGTAAATATCTAGTCCGAATAACAGTTTCACTTCATGTGTTAAGTTTAATAAACTCATAAATATATTTCTCCTACATATTTTATGACAAGTACTATAGGTCTTTTAAACGAAATTGATTCGAACATCTCCGCAAAAATCTATTCTTGAAACAAAACGAGAACAAGAGAAAGTCTAATTTGAAATTAAATTATTCTGTGGATGAGTTAATATAGCAAAAACAATAAAAATATGAATTGAAAGTAATTGTGAAAAAATTGTCTTATTGTATTGTAAAAATAGCATACGTTTTTGTCATAAACTGCATTACTCGCTGTTTGCATTATTTCATTAGCATGAAACATTTAATAATAAAAAATATTTTGGACATGAATGACTCTACATTTTGATATCCATCCAGCTACTTAACATGACAATCCACGCTCTGTCATTCATGATGCTGTAACAATGTGCTTGAGTGATGATTCGCTCTTGTACATCGTGATCCAGCTGCATAACAAAGAGATGATACTTCAAGAATTAAGAATACTTTCAATTTTAAAGCAATTCAATAAAAAGTAGCAGCCTTGAGAAAGATTTAATCACAATGGAACATCTTTCACGTGTCCATTTAGGTTTTAGTAACATTTATATACACTGGAATTTGCCATACCCTTAGGTTATGTAACATCTTCAATTTATCACGCCGGGATTAACCTTGACGAAACATCGCATCGTGCATATACATAATACAGATACACTGGGGCAAATGTAAGGGGTTTGAGTTACATAATTTGCATTATAAATCAAGTTTTTAATGTGATGCTTGATTGGATCACCCTCGTCTAAATTAGGGCCGGGATGTATATTATATGAATTACATAATACACTATACATAAACATAAACAAGGAAACTTGTTCAAGACAAAGGAATGCTTCTGCTCTAAATAAATTCTTGCGCTCTTCAATATGTTGTGTAACAAGTTTACGAAACAGGTATTCCAGAGCTCCACCAATTACCAAGTACGTAGTGTAGTGGCTATGGTCAGGTACGCATGTTTGGTGAAAACAAGGCTATCAAAAATTAGTATAAATATGGGCCCTACTACATTGTTGGGTTAATCATTCTTGAGTCCTCTCAAACATTTTCCTTTAAACAATACCTCAAACTACAAAACCCTACGCCAAGATGTACAAGTTGGTATGTTTCTCTGCCATGCCTATAGTTATAAAATTATGAAGTTTTGGAAACTAAACTAAAATTTTGATTCGTATATAGTTTGTCCTCCTCGCCTTGGTCGCCGTTATTGGAATGGCATTCGCAAACCCAATGCCTGACCCAGCCGTTGTATATGCAGGTGCGTTGGAGGATTTCATTTTGTCAATGCTACTTACTAATAATAATTACCCTTAATTTTTTAAATTTTAATTTCTGAATCCTTGATTAATTTAGGTGCCACACCATACGGTTACGGATCTCCCATTGTGTCGTCTTATGGATACGCAGGCTATCCAGCGTACGGTGGTGTTTATTACAAGTAAATGATGCCACCCCCCTCGGCAGATGAAACAATCCGGTTCTACAGATCCATAATTCTTTTAATTTGTTAGTTCAGTCGCGCATTCGTTGCATTACATTTTGCAAAATTAAATAAAATTGTGATATCCAGCTTTAATTTGTTTCAATATACTTATGCAATAATAACTAAATTCATACTTATATGATATCATCAGACATCACAAATTAAGAAGTCAACATCATTCTAGTCATACTTCTACAATTCCAATATTATAAACAGTTGCATCTTCGTTATGCATTTCGGCTCCACCTTGAAATTGCCTGTAACCGTTTTTATTGTCAGGTCGGGATTAACCTTGATATCTGTATACCACCTATAAAAAGTTTTACTAGGTTATGCATTTCACTGGGATTGAGTTTAGTCTTTTAAATCCAACCAGGTTTTTTCAATACTTCATAATCTTGATTAAATTGTTGTATTAAAAGCCAACACTACCCAATATCAACCAAAGAAAGAAATGCTTACACACACTTGCTGGAGCAGGGCGAAGTACAGATAGATATTCTTCAATAATGGCATTACAAGATTTATTATGCAACACCAATATACACGATACAAAACATTAAGTTTTTATAGACATTTTCAGTAAATGTATCTGTATCTGTAGCTGACCATATGCATACATTCTGTTCTACATTGAATCTTGATAGCTTGGCTCAGATGAAGGACATCGAATCAAAACCGGGTATAAATACCAAGTCTCTATTGTTGAACTAATCATTATCTTGCTTGAGCTTCTCAAAAACATTTTCCTTTGAACAATACCTCAAACTCCAACCTTCGCCAACATGTATAAGCTGGTACGATCTTAAAATAAGTCATAAAATTCGTCTTGATTTTTCAGAAACTAAATAAAATTTTGAATCTTATAGTTTGTCCTCCTTGCCTTGGTCGCCGTTATTGGCATGGCTTACGCCAACCCAATGCCTGACCCTGCCGTCGTCTACCCAGGTTAATAATAATTCATTAATTGATTACATACTAATAATTGATTGTTAATTGCTTGTTAATTGTTTATTATAGGTGCTTACAGTTACGGATACGCTTCCCCCGTCGTCTCATCGTATGGGTACGGCTACCCAGCATATGGTGCTGCTTACGTTTACAAATAGATGTCGTCAACCGACCTCCTCCCGAAATAAATCTCTTATCTGAAGATGGTACAACCCGGCTTTTTAACTCCTTCTTGTTTTCAACTTGTTCAATTCTGTTCCTCATTTATTGTCATTTGTTGCAAAATCAAATAAAATTCGTATCGTTTGCAAGATAAAGCTAAATTGCGTTTGCGCTAATTTCATCCTTCATAACTTAAAATATTGTAAATACAAGCACTCCCCAGCCATTTTTATATTTTAATTTTTAGGACTTTTATCATGATTATATAAGTATTGCTTACCTATACGCATAAGTTACATGAGATTATCAAAGTGCGACTATGTAAAAATATAAAATCACTTAAAATCAAATGAGTTACATGCACACACATGTACCATGATATGGTGAAATTGAATACACACAGAACTCCGCAGTATTTTTTTTTAAATTGAAGCAAGGATTTCAGAAATATACGTACAAAAAATGCACGCCGTTTGATATTAAAATGGTTATAATGTCAGTGCGGCATGTTGCAAATCATCATCATCGCATCTCATTGTACTTCGTACTATAAAAAAATTCTCCGGGTGTGGAACCATTGTTGTCAAACAGAAAAGATATGATTTTTTGTAACATCGGTTAGATGATTGAATGAGCCATCACTTATTATGCAATCATTGTTCAAGATCGGTATAAATACCGAGACCCCCAAATGTGGTACATCACACATCAATTTTGTTTGCAGGACAAAGCCATTAAAATTTTCTAAAATGTCTCGACTTGTAAGTCTTCGTTTAAAGATAGAGTTACTCATCTTCCCTGATTTTCGATAAAAATTGATTTTACATTTATAATTTATACCTGTAGTTCGTACTTCTCGTTCTCGTTGCGGTCATCGCTGCCGCTTCAAGCCAGTATATCTATTCCAGCCTTGGATACAGACCTGTTGTCCCAGCTTACGGTATGTCATCAATAATGTTGCCGAATATAATTATTGATTTCTTTTACAATAATGAAAATCTTGTCTCTCTATCGACAGGGTACGGATACAGCACCTATGGTGCAAGCCCCGTTTACTACAGTAGTGGTCTAACTTATCTGAAAAAGTAGACACGTATAAATGTCTAATCGGAACATGCAACCAAAGGCTCAATTTATGTAAAAATAACTTGGAAAAATTAAAATGATTGGCATTTTCTCAGTAACAAAAATAAATACAGATTGGCCAAGTTTTAGTCAAATGCAAATCAGGTTTTATTATTTCTTTCCTCATATTGAACGCATTTCAAGCAGTACTGTTCACACTTACTGAAGATCCACCAGCGGAAGGTCCCCCTGACTCTTGCACGGTACTTTGAGATGTTGTAGACATGTTATTCACGACGGCATTAACAATTCTGTTTAACTTGACACAAGTTTCCTCCGCTTCAATAATTTCGCGATTGTACACACCGACAACTTCTTCTGCCAATGTGTATAATTCGGCTACAGCATTCTGAAATAGTTGAAAAATAATATGCACTTCTATCTCCAAGATTATTTCACAAATATTTTTAATGACCAACCTCAGTTTCAGCAGCTTCTTCATTCATCTCATCAATAACGTCCAATAATTTTGATTGGAAAGGCTGCCACAGTTTCAAATTGCAGCTTTCATCGATTGAATACTGTCTTTGTAGGTTGGTTAATGATTGGGTGTAACTGGTGTACGCCTCATCGACAGCTTTCAATTGCTCCATAACTTCATCGCTTTCCAAGTTCTGCCGTTCTTTGGCTGACAGCGGTTTGAAAGAAGTGGTTGAAGAAGCGGTTGACCCTGTTTCTTCTGGAATTGAGGACAGTGAAGGATGCATACTTTGAACAGACTTAGTACTTCTGACAGACTTAAGAGTTTGAACAGACTTGACGCTTTGAACAGCCTTGACACTTTTCGAAGACTTGATGCTCTTTGCAAATGACTTGACGGGTGCTGGAGTGGATGGCCTTGTTCTAGGTATTGGTTGGCGGATGGGGCCACCTTCAGCATTGTCCGATGGGAAAACGTCTGCTGTACCCATATAAAATTGCATATAATGGGAATGTACTTATTGATAAATAACTTTGAAATCCATTTGCATAGCAGAAATAACTTACTCGCATGACCCGGAAAATATTTGAAACTCAATCCTGACTCATCCTCTTCGAAAGGGTCCATTAATGTTAGTGGAGGCATCTTCGTCTTAGGATGGAGCATCGCGTTATAATCAATTTTGTTTAATCGATTCATTATCTTGTTCACACTATGCCCAAACATACTTATATACGCTTTGGATTTATTTTCAAATTGGACGAATTAAGAAATTTACCGGTAGATTGGATGATTATAAATATCTTGCATATCTGCTGTTGGTGGCATAAGCCCATCAATTGCAAGTTTTCGATACCGTTTAAGCTCAACTTTCATTCGCTGCTTATTCCGTTTTCCCCAATCCTTAATGTCCTCGGCTTCTAAACGGTCTTCCAACTCCCTCATCCAATCGTGATCCATAAGGCTGACCTTGTCGGAACCCATAAGTCGCTCTAATCTCGTAACTATGCGTCCAGGTGCATCCGTTCTTAGAGAAAATACACGGTTTGTGCTCAGAAGAATCATGCTTTTTCATGCCATATATTATATGCTTACAAGTGAAATACGAGTTTCTTTTCATATTCTTCGATTGGTGTCAGTCTCACTCTCAATTTGTCGGCTTTGATTTCTGCCTTGTCGAAATTCCTTTTAGTTTTAGTACCAGATTTCTCTTCGCCACCGCCACCATCTTTGGGAGTGGGATTCTCTGTCCCCTCCGCCTTCCCAGGCTCCAATTTTCCTTGAGTTGTTGCCATTATTATTTAATACAAAATTTACAAAAAGGATGAATGTTTAATCGACTTTGTGATTTTTGAAGTGACAAAATATTCAATTTATTTTTGTCTTGATGAATGCAAAATAATAAATTAACGAGCATCATTCTATCTATAGAAACTTTTCGTTGCGGTGTTTTAAAAACAACATAATAAAATGAATAATTCGGTTGAGTTGGGATTTGTACATAAGCTTTATTTAAGATTTAAGTGTATGCAGATGCACATAACTTTCATTATACAAGGAATCATTCTTTAGGTGCTTTATGTTTTAGAAACCATAAAATGGCGAAAAGAAATCCACCTGAACTGTGAACATTGTCTTGTTCTTGAACTTGCGAATTTATTCAACCGTCATTTCTATAACTTCGATAAACTCGCTTTCATGTGCTAACCCACCTCCTGCAATACAAGAACACATGCGTAGTTAATAAATAATATCAACTTTCTCTGTGAATTTTACTATTACTAAAAATAATAATTCCAGTGTTAAAAGTTGTGAAAAATACATAATTCATGGTTGAAATAATAATCATGCAGCGTTAATAAAGAAAATGTTGCTGCTTTCTTCTTTCACTCGATTCCGAAAAAAATGAGTAACAGCATTTATTCGACTTTATGTCATATACCTATGTGTAAACTTTCTCTTATGTTACGATTTTTTTCCTTTTCTTATCAATAAAAATGTATTTGTATACATAAACATTTATTTCTTATAAAGTTACACATTGGTGATATGATTAATGAATTTAATGCTATTCCATTGTATAACGATTGCTATCTGACAGTGTGATTTTGCTGTTTTTTTAGGGACACGTACCACCAAGGAGGTACTTGTTCAATCCCTTCAGAACAGGTCACCCGGTCAGCGAAAATCCAGTCGGAAGGTGACCATGAGAATTGGTGAACAATTCCTTGATTTCGATCCAATTGATCCTTCATCCAGTGAAGAAATGCGTCTTGGCGTTGCAAACATTCGCCCCCACTAATTTTTGACTGATGTAAAAGTTGTTCTTTGTTCTCATTGTTGAAAATTTCGACACCTTGTAAACGTCCGTGGTAATCACGTTGTCCAACAATTAAGCCATTCCATCCACTAGCAATCCACTCTGTCCAGTAGCTTAGACGCTTCTCTATAAAACGAATTCGTATATTAATGCTTAATTCAACGATTGAAGGAATTTAAACTTACGCCGAATTGATATGGGTGAAAACTCTTTGTGAAGACGCACCCCAAGCATTTCTTTCAACTCATTGACAGCGTCCACTTTAACCGCAACGAAAATTTGATGTGTGCCAAATTGCTGTCTATTTACTACAAATTCTGTATTCTCCAGTGTCAAATCTGTTGACTTGTGGTTATTAATTAATGCTTGAAAAAATTGATGGTAGTAAGATTCTGGACTGTCAGAATTCACTTCCGGTTCTCTCCATAAGTATATGAAATCTTGATGTCTTATCCCGTAGAATTTCCACCCCTTAGAAATTCGGGGACAGAGCCATGTCCCTAAAAGGTCTGATAAAATAGTGGCGCCTTCCACACCCAAGAAAACAAAGGTTTGCAAATTATTATTATTATTGTCTGCTAATAAGCTTTGATCATGCAGAAAGTGCAAAAGTTGGTTCACGATTGATTGGTTGTGATTTTTAATACGTTCAACGGAAATAGAATTTGCTTTTGTGTAACCAGCTCCTAAAAATTGCCCCTTGAAACTAGGAAGTTTGCTTAAATTAATGGGCGGCTTTACAAGCCTTCCAAATGTGAAGTCTTTAAAGTTTGCAATTTGTGTGCATTTGAGAGTTTGTTCTTGTCTATTGCAATTCGAATCGGATGACTTTTCAACTCTTATCGGAAAATGAACTATAGGTGATCGTAGTGCCATTTTGAAAATGCTTATTTAAATTTTAAATACTTATGTATTCCAAGTGAAATACACCACGCAAATCACACATCACACGGATGTACTGAAAGCATACGGGTATGTATCCTCTGTAGAATAATTGCTGAATAATAATCTTTACGCATTTATCATTTGGGTTATGGATTATCAGTCCAAAAATTTATTGCATCGTAAAGTTCTTTTGTCACGTATGTAACACAAGAAAAATTCATATCATTGATAATATAATAATAATAATAAACTATCAAAATCGAGTGATAAGTACCGAACCGATAGCGAAAGCTCCTCTAATGAGCTTAATTTCATAAGTTCATATTTACTAATAAACTATTGACTATGTCTCCTCCTCATCAACAGAAGCATGATCGCAGTTAAAGCTGTGACGGTATTCATACCCTCCAAAAGTGGGGGTGATGGTTGGGAGTGGGAGAACAAATGTAAAAGTGGACGTCGTGTTGGTACTGTCGCCATTATTTTGATCTTCGTCACCAACTGTAATGCTAACGTCGTCAACCGTCTGCTCAATAAAGGACGAAATTGTAAAGAAGACGGGGGGTCGAAGTCTGGCCTTCTTCAGTCGCAAACTCAATTCAGTGATATCATTTTCGTCGACTTCGATTGTCGATTCTTCAGAAATTGACGATGTTGATGAATTTATGTGACGTTTCCTTCCTTGACCTACCACATTTTAGAACATATTCAGGAAATCTATTATTGAAAATAAACATGATATGATTACATATATGCTTATTTTATAGCAAACCTGCTTCAAGTCTTTGTTCGCTCTGATTATACTGATTTTGGACCGACTGCCTTGCCCGTCTTCTTCGTCTATGTCGATTAGTGGGAGGATGGGGGTGTGGTGGTTGATTTACTACTGTTCCGGTATCTGTAGGTCGACTTCGTTTGTTTTCAGTAGGACCGTTATTCTCAGACAGGCACTCTGTTAATGGTCGTTTTCCACTCTTCCTCATTTATTCCTTGTTTGATGAGTACCAACCAAGACGAGAAGAAATGGTGTGTTACGTACGTCGACACGAATTGCGTCTTTGTATGTTTATTTTTTGCGAAACAGAAAGAACGGAGTCAACACTCTTTCGAACCAAATGGAGCACTACGCAATGTTGCGTCGTAGTGGGAAGATTTTAGCACTTTTTTATGCAGTGCATGAATGAAAGCTTGAAACAACTATAGGTTTAGATTTGGACAACAATTTGGGAGTAATTAACTAAACTTTTAAATATTAAATAAATGAAGAACCGAAGAAATGTTCATTCTTGATGTTTCAAGGGAAATTCCCAATGAAAATCCCGATTTAGATTATCAAAGAGAATGAGATTTAAGCTATTTTTAACTTTATAGATTCGCTAATGTACATACACCCGACAGAATATACAATGTGCCAATAATCGTAGTCGGGTAAATACTATACTTACAGTAAGTTGAAACCTCAATGTTAGAATATGGAACAAACAGTTCATTGCATGGTATGGTTTCGCAACACATTTGCATCAAAATGATGTAAGTTTTGACTAACCATTCCTTTTATTGGACCCTTTCTTACGATAAAATCTTGCGTAACATCAGTAATAATGTTTTCATATAAAATTAACAAACACAAAAAGTATGACCACACGTGAATAAAGAAATCGAACATGATAATTGATTGTATAAAATTAAAACTGCAAGTACATCAAACAGTACATTACCGAATGGATGGAATGAAACTAAAATCACAAATACCAAATCCTTAATAATGATATAAAATCAGGAGATTATGCTTCGGAAAATTCCATTTTACACATAAGTACAATAGCTAATCCAGCTCATCATAATACATAATATCAAAATTGACTTTTGTTTGAGGGGAAGTCCACAATCGGGCAGTTTAGAAGGCCGGATCTTTTATTCCCTTCGCTTGATTGCAAGTAAATCCCATTGTCAAAGCGAATCGAGCACCTTTGGTCACTCGTTCATTAAAATGTCTACTTTCTTGACCGGAAGTGAATGATAGGGCTCGACCTGATTACATTAACGAAATAGTGATTATTAGTATATCAACCCAAGATACATATACGTAATTATATCAGCTATCGTACCCTTCCGTGGATCAACTGTTCGATTTGTGTTATCTCCATCAATAAATATTAGTCTGCCACCTTCGCAATTTTTGTTAAAATCTGACAGGAATAATACCGTCGAGTAATCAAATGCTTCGTGAACTTCCTACAATTATAAAATTTAGGTTACATACATTATGGCTGTTTTACAATGACGCTCACCTGATGAACAGTAATATGCCAATATTCGTCGCTTTTATGCTGGGATCCTTTTCCAGTTAAGCGAGATAAGTACACAGGAGCTGCTAAATGTAGTGACCAATAGTCAATCCCATAGTAGGAGGAAACCATTCGCATAAGTTTAGTTTTGACAGACCTATTAAAAATTTTGAATATTATGTACGCAACTCAATTCACAGACCTATTTAAAATTTATTACTGGAAAATAAGTAGATCTTCTCGATGAAAAATGGGCTTGGTCTTATTCAGCTTGTACACATCCACAGATCGTCCATTGAATTTTAACATTCCCGAGGAGAAATCCAGCACGGCCGCAGCGGAGGACGTTTTGGCCTCGCTAAAGCCACGAGTGACTAGATCATTAAGGGCGTATATTTCTTCTGGAGAAACAACTTCATCCGAAATTAGTCGTCCGCAGTGATTTGGAACACATCCTATGGCATTACAGAAATATGTGCATTACTATTTTCACATACATTATGCAGGTTTTCGAATTATAACAAAAAGTAAGTACCAGCAAACTTTGCAACATGTGAGTCAAATGCTGCAGAACATTTAGTCTTCATGCCTCGATATTGGATATCTTCACCTACTCCGGCAAGTGACGTTTCATTCTTTTTAGTCGAGTTCCACCACACGACGGTCATCAAACCAAGGATAAGGGCGGACCTGCATTATGTATAAAATCCTTATAAATAAAACAAATTACAATAAACTTGATTCATTGAAATCTGTGTTGCTTACCTTGACCATAATCGATGCGGCGATAATTTGGGCATGGGGCCAAACTTTGGTGGAGGATCAGCCGGTTCACTTCGAAAAATACATTACATAAATATACCAATTGATTTTGATAAAATGCATTACACATTACTAATTAATCTAAGTATCTATAATACCTTATTGCTGCAGAGTTTCCATTATTCGAAGTGTCATCTTTAAGGGAACCCCCACCACCTTTTGCTTTCTTGTCCTTCTTCTTATTCACAGATAATGTCTTATCTTCTCCACTTGCTTTCTTATCTGTAGATTCTTCTTCTGTGGTCTTACTCCCCTTTGTACCTTTGCGTCTCTTAACTTCACCTGACATGTCTACGAATTATCTAAAATTCTTTAACTTTAATGGTAAATTAAATGGTAATGTTCTTTTGTTAAATTTTAGCTAATCAATTAAATGTCTTTATGTCAAAATATCAACACAAGTAGGAAGGAATGGAAGGAGTCATAAGAGCTGTCAAAAGGAGTGCTGTTTTACAAAATCCCACTCATTCTCATTATCCCGACAGCACATCAAGCGTATCTTTTATTATGTACATCTCCTTTGATTCTTCTTGTTAGCAAATGTTTGAAATTATGGTAGCACATTCTAAAATCCTTGTCAATTCATAATAATAATGATAATAATAATAATAATAACGTTCCAAAGGACACAGATGAGTTTTAAGCTATGTCGAGTAAAGCCATCATACTTATGTACAAAAGCAATTCTAAATTGTAAAGAAATGTTCACAAATTGCAGCTTTGAAAATTCTAAACGACATGAAATTGAGAACCTTTAGCATTAAATTTCAAATATACAAGGACCCACATCATTTCCTCCTGAAAGAAACACCGCTTGCCAATTACACTAATATAATTACTTTGATGTTTTCAAACGTTCTCCTCCTCCTTTTTGTGGTACAGTGTATGTTTTGTGGTCTATGTAAGCTTCTCATGTTACTGCAAAAGAAAAACATGTCATACACGAATATCTGTGAACTTTTTTAATGGTTCTTTCTCAAATATCTGGAAAAACATGTTGTTGAAATGTCAATAAGCTTTTTTTTTTATAGCTATAGCATGGCAGGTAGTGGATGGGAAATTTCACCACGATAACAGCATGCCAATAATTTTAAGGGAAAAAACGAATATTTTGCTGTGACCATGTTTTTTTCTGATGATATAATGATGATGATGATGATGCATCAGTATTTTTGGTATTGATTGCTTCAGATCATTATTTTTAGTTTATCAAAGTACACAAGGGAAGTATTGGATAAGTAATTTATTTTGTTTGCCTTATTTATTTATGACGACGCTTCTCAACCAGTTTGTGTTTTGAAGTTTGAGGAAGGATAACCCAAGAGAGAGTGAAGGAAGTTGTCGGAAGCAATTTGTGCAATGGATTTGAAAATGCCATTGCAACCGGATCGGTTGGAATGAAGTCGATCTACAATCAAAATCAAATGGCAGTTGTGAATATTTTATGTCATTCGAGCCTTGTTTAGAGTAGAGTTATGTGGTTGGTTTGTGGGTTAGGTTGTTCTGTCTACTCCCTGTATATACAAATGACGATGAGTTTCGTGCAGTGAAAGCAGAGAAAGTTTTCATTATTCGAATATAAAAAAATCCAACCTGGTGTGTGTGGTTTTTGTGGTTGTCTTTGTCTTGTTTTTTTCTCCTGATTTTCAGACTTTGTTAGATGAAATGCCACGAGGTAAATAATGAGAACGTTTCGAAAATTCTTAAGATGGTTCGTTATCAAGAGTGAAAGCTGCCTTTTCTTCCTTCATTCTGTAATAAGTTGACCTTGTCCTTTTTGTGTGTACCTATGTGTAATTGAAACTAAGTAAGTTTATATACCGTGTGTGCCTACTATTATTATGAATAATACTGGACTGGAAAATTGTGTAAATGCTCCCATGTTGGGTAAGCTTTCATAATGCAAGCAATTTATCCCTTTCTGTATGGTGAAAGTAGCAGTAGTGAAATAAACGATTGCTAATGGAAAAGTATCACACCGTTTCTCAACAGGGAGTGGAGCCACTTCAAAAACTGAGAATTATTGCTAAATAATGAATGGAATTGAATGAAACTGGCGAAAACTGTCATCGATGAAAAATGAATCATGGTTTTAGAAATGGCCAGAATGGGTTGGTCGGTAGGAAAATTTGCAGTCAATTTAAATCAGCCATTTATTCTCAGTAAAGCAAGGTGTGTATACCTGAGAAATAGTGTGTATACATATCCATCTATATTTATTAAGTGAAGAATGACACATCTCTCATAAATTGTGAAATATTGTTGTGTGGATAAGAGAAAACCAATAATTGGGTAGATTGATAGATTGGAATCAAACGAAATATGTAGGAACGAGTATGTCCACACTCAACCGCAACTCACTTCATGGGAACACGTTTCTCAAAAATTCCATTTGTCGCAGTGTGTATTAGCTATTCACTCCAAATTCGACCATCAACGAGTACTTTCTTTATGTTGACCATTTATGGCCTTATTGAGCATATGAAATTAGCAAAATCTTTACAAATGATACCAATTTGTGTTGAATTGAAAGGAAGCGTGTTATCATTTCTTGCCTTATAAGTACATAAAGTGCACGAGAAGGATTCATCACATAATAATATTTTCTTTTACATTTCTGTATAATCATAATTTCACGAAAGGATAAGATTGCTGTTCATTCGTGTAGTGAGCGTATCAAATAAAACAGCGTTTCTTCCCATTATTAGCGAATTTTTTGTACATGGATTCTTCGGTTGGGTGGTTTGGTTGCTTTACTTGGGTGGTTGGTTTGGGTAGGTGACGTGAAAATAAATGAAGTTAAACAAACAGATTTGAAGTGAGCCTACTGAAGTGAAATGAGTGACGGAAAGCGTCGGTTGAATAATTCATTTGACTGACAGGCAGCTTTGCCCTGCTTTCTTGCTTGGAGACTTACTTGCCTTGTTTTCTCCGTAGTTCGACCATCCGGGTAGTATTCAATTCTCTCATAGATTGGATCGTCCGATACATCGCTTCCAATTTCCATTTGCTTTCCAAGACTACAACTACTAGTACAACAGAGGAAGAAAGAAGGTAAGGAAAGGTATCTATGCGGCATCATATCATCCATCCATCCATGATTGCTTGGATAGTTTGCAGTCCTTAGCATTTTCAATTTGGTCGTAGAAAGAAAGTAAACCGCTTAAAACGGCTTTCCATAATCCATTATCCGCAATTCCCACTCCTCCTGCCGCCGCCGCTCCCTTGTCTGACCTGACTGGACAATTCCATGCAATAATGGGATACACGCTTTGGTGGTGTCAGGAGGATATACGGATATAGATGGAATGACTGGGGAAAGAAAGGTGGCTCAAATTGGTGAAAGTTTATGTCACCTTGTTTCTCAATGCATGAGGTGCAACTTTTACCTTTGAGCCTTCCCCAGAGAAGAAAACAGCAAAAAGGCGTTAAGTTTTGAGACAAAGTTTTTGTCTTTAAATTTTAAATACTTTAATCGTAGGAGGAGTTTGATGGTGATGAAGATGATACTAATGCCAGTGTGGAGTGGATAAGCTCTTGTACTATGGTCATAAGTTACGTGCGGTATATGTTACCGCAATATTTGTTTTATGGATTCCGATTTTCCAATGTTTGACAGGCTTAATTCATGTGCCCCATTTTCATGTAAAAATCTCCCGTTGTGCGCTGCAAAAGTGGTGATAGTTATTATTATTAGTGAGCAGTTAACAAGACTGTAAAAACTGACATATACATATATTTTTCCCGTTTCGATTTAGACCAATTTGCAATTCCGAACTAAGAACTCTTCTGCTTTCGTGTGGGCAGCCAAATCCACAACATGCGCTCTTCGTGTGACAGCTTCTAATAACAAATACACTATTTACTACTAGTCTAGTTTTTAATTTTAAACCGTATATCAGGCATATATGAGGAGGATTTAAAAAGGCTTTCAGAAAGCCAAGAAAAAGTGTAATAATGGATCCATTTAGAAGAAAACTTGATATATGCAACCATTAAGGAACCCAACCCCAGTCAATTTGGTACTCTGGATGGATGTTTAGTATTGAATGCGTGATTGAATATTACGCTGTAATATATGTTCCATTTAACATCACAGAGGAATTGTACCCTATGTATGCAAAAGCTGTAAATGTCACGGAGTGCTTCAATTTATTGGTTTCATTTGGAAGGAAGGAATAAGAAGTAGGAGTGGACTGGACGGAGAAAGGCCGACTTCACTTAACCATTTGGGACTCATCTTATGAATTTCTAAATAAATAATTGTTAGCTCGACACTCAGCACGAATGACGAACGGACTATTTTGCTGCAAAGCAGTATAGTCTCAACTCAGCAAGAATAAGGTGCAAGGAAAATACAAGGCAAAATTCTCTCTGCTTTGCTGGTTTGTTCGGAATAAAGAAAACCAAGGAAAATGCTGCTGGTTACCCAATTCGGGTGGAATTGTTCCAATTTTCAGGCTTTTACTTGCCAGTCGCTCAGTACCGTTGGTTTGGTTGGCTTGGTGGGTTAGAACTGGACTGGACGCTCTGCTTTTGCTTTGCCTCACTCCTGACAACCAAAGTCGATCCAATTTCTTAATCGATATTTCCATATCCTGTAATCTTTTGACATAATTGCATTCTATAAATTCCCATTTCCTGTCATTACATATTTTGTAATGAATTTGACGGAAATGAACGCTGGTGCATCATCGGTGAGGTGACGTTCCATCCATTCAGAGTGACAGTTTGTGTGACAGAACAGTATCGGTCGGATTTTACCCGTTGGATTATTCGACTGATTTGACTCATCGCGTTTTTTTCGGAGCACACGACACAAATTAATCCAACCAAGTTCATTTCATTTCATCAATCAAATTGATTTTTGTGTTACGTGTTGCTGGCTGGACAAGCTGGTTCTTGGTCATGGTCAATTATTACAATTATGGAAAAGTGGTAATAAATTTGTGACACTACATATATCTGCATACGAATACTATATATTTCGATAGCAAATTAAGCCAGTGTGTAGGCTAGGTAGCATGCCAAGTGGACATAATTTTATATTGTACATACAACAGCAAGTGGAATTAATCCGTTAGTTCCCACGATCTAACGCACAGTCTTATCTAACACCCATCCATACCTGCTGCATTCTGTGGGATGCATTGCATGTGTTAATCCGGAAACATTGGAATTGGTAATCATCCATTGGGAAATCGAATCACATTTGAAACGACAAATGCATATGGTGTCTAGTCTACCTGCGATTATGTGGCTTTGTCAGTTGAAGGACATTTCCCTGAACTTTCAAACTTTATAATTTCGCTTTCTCCTTGAAATCCGTAGATTGAAAAGAACACACAAAACTCTGGTCTTTATTATCATTTTTAGGAGAATGAAGTGACACTCACACAAAGTCGTGGATAATACTCGATTTCTCTCATTATCATGCTTACTCAATACGTGAAGTGAAAGTGCCCTGTGCATCATCTACAAAGACAACTGATTGGATATACTCATCTCTTCCATAAACAAAAATGTATCACTTTCGAACAATGCGCGGTGGGGCGTACGTCCCCCCGGATACAAGTACTGGACTATCCTGGAGCCAAAGACCTCCTGAACTGCCACGATTTACATGCGGACTTTCACCGCAGACTTTGGTGAAGTTTTTTGCTTCAGTTGACATTGTAAGTTTTAAGATAAGATGATTTATTTTTACAGTATAATCTTGTTCGGATCAAGATACAGAAATATGTATATTATTTTTGGGTCCATTTCATTTCACTTTTTCCATGCACAGTTGAAGAACATACTTGGAGCGGTTCTCTTTGTATATTTGTACTTCAAGCTGAGAAATGCTGACAAGGACGAGTTGAAAGAGTTATATTCTAACAATATTGATATGCAGGATTATCTCAATTTTGCAGGTACATATGCGATTTTCCTTTCATACCTTGTATTGGCGAAATGCGCTTAAAATGCATGAATGAACTTAATCCTAATAGATATTATTGAATTTCAGAATGGCAACAAAAAGGCATACTTCTACTCATGACAATCCTCTTTATATTTGCCCTCATATTCTCCATCATTTTGTACCGAGGAGGAAAACAAGTAAAGGGGACATTTCTTTTATATAAACAATTTTATTAAGCCATTTATTTTTGCACTTATGTATTCTCTATCTCATTACATTTTCAATAGGCAAACTACTCAAAGTTGCGCATCTGGTTTCTCTACCAGCTAATTGCGCTGATAACCTTTAGCGCAGTTCACATCTGGATGTTTATACATGGCTGGTTGCTTCCTGACAGACCGAGAAAGTTGACGGGGTCTTTGTTCCTCTTTTCATTTCTGAATTACTTGTGGGCTGGGTAAGAGAAAAATTCGGCCTCATTACATTATGTAGTCTCTTTTCTGACAGATTACATGAATACTAAGAAAAACAAACAATGTGCTAATTCAATGCTTTTATGATTGACAGGTATTCTCTCTACGTTTGCTATCTCTTGATGGTTGACATCACATATTTTGCTTCGGTGAACACTTCCCGGAATGGAAATCTTCGCATGTATCAACAACAATCTGAACAGTTCAGATAGTTGGTTGGGTTGTAAAATGTCCTTACAAAAATGTAGGGCAACTATATACAATGTACATGTCATTATTATGTCACTATAACGTGTCTATAACTATCTATATATAGTTTCCAATTGTCTTTATTAGCCTATACATGTCTCCCATTGTATTGTATTGTATAGAAAGTTAGTTATCATCGTAACGTGTACTTACACTTGTGATTGTGATTTTTATTATATTTGATGGTTTTTATGTGAATTACATATGTACACTATGTCTAAATGCAACAGGTTTGCTTGGATCATGTTATTCATCTCACTAACAAAATTAGTTGTTACCGATCATAAAATGCAGCAGGATCTAGTATTATTCCAGTGTGTTGATTGGTGTCTAGTAATAATAAGACTTTATTATTGCACTAGTAATGAAAATTCGTGTTAACACAGAGTGCAAATCCTAAATCTAAATGAATTCCTTGTACTAGGTAATTGAAGTGTCAAATCCATTTCAGACCTTGATAATTCACATTAGTTATTTATTTATAAAGTATGGAATGGATGGATATATAGCGATTGCCTAAATAACTGTATGTAATGGATGGTTGGATGTTATACGTTTCGGTAATTCCCAAGATACTCCGCAGCCAGTGCTGATGCCTGATGCTTTCTTTCTTAACATGTTCCAATTCACTCCACTATGTATATATTATGCATTTTACTATCGATCTGTTGGTCTGGATTATGTAAGTGTTTACAAAATAAATGTGTTACATACCCAACCAAAGTGTATTGGTTTTTCTCATTTATTGGAAATATATTAATGTAAATTGTTTTTTGTCATGTTTTCTCATCTGCCAACTTTTCATCATAATCTCCTCTTAGCACGTTTTGAATCCACTCCATGAAATGATAAACTCTGGTGAATACGGCGTAATTTTCACATAATTTTCTTGCACGAGCGTAGCTCACGATTCCCTAAGGATTTATATAGTACAATAAAATATATATTAATTTTTTAATTGTAATAATTTCTATTTATTTGTGTAGCATGTATGCACCTGTATCGTGTATCTTCTTCTTAGCCCAAAATTGGGAGATGAAACCATACCACCACCGGAATCACCACTACATATCACTTCATCTGAAAAAAATAATAAGTTTTTTAAAAATCATTTATTAATTATTTCGTTTGTAAACATACCAGTCATTCCAGCACAATATTCTCTATCGCTTGGAAATCTGTCAATATTTCTAGAACATTCAATAGTTGGAAGAACATGTAATTTCTTAGATTTGAGTTGTGTTGATAACCCTAGACCAAAACCTCCTAATGCAGTTCTCCCAATTTCGGGCTTTGATCCAATAACCTTCGTCGGGAGTATTATAATTATAATTCCATTAATTTTGTTCATATAAATCAATTAATTCAGCAGGATCTGTTACCCACCTCGCCATGTTTCCCATTTGTGAGAAAATATCTCGAGTCTGCCACATTCTCGGGAAGGCAAACGGGTAAAACAACATTGGACAATTTTGCCGAAGTTTGTAACGAAATTATCCCAATGTCGCCCTCAAATTGGTCATAATTGAAAGCAGTAGAAATATACAATTTTGTCGCCTGTATAGGAATATCAAAAATACATTATATCAAAAATCGCAAGAGATTATATAAGAGGATAAGCTTACAGCGATAATTTGACTACTTGAATCTTGCTTATTTGTATAAAAACTGTTGCTAATTCCTCCCAAAATGACCGTAAAATCCTTTGGATTTTTTGGAAGTCCGCTAGAATTGGTTAGACAATGTGCAGCAGTGAGTATTTTTGACGGACTAATTAAAGTGCCCCCACAGATGTAGGCGTGGTAATAATTCCCTTTGGCTTGTGCAGGGACCACCAACCGCTTTGATCTCTTTAACTCATTTTCTGTATTCTTCCCTCCATCTTCTATGGAGGTGGAATTAGAATCGAAGCCGAAGGGGGTGTTCAGTTCATTAATGATAAGTTGTGCCTCAGAATTTGTATCAAGCGTCATCCCCTCCGTCTCGGAAAGAACTTGAAGTTCCCAGGGATCCAATTTGTAATAGATTAGTGCATGCCATGGCCAAATTTGCCGAGTGGTGATGCGATCATTAATTATCAATGTTTTTGTAACGGGGTGAGCCTTCCCGCATTCTTTGCAAAAAATAAATTGCAATTATAGTTCAATAAAAGTATAATTGTTTCGCACATTTTAGCAGAACTCACCATACTCACAATTCAAATTAGAAAAATGTTCCATCCTTGACCATTTCCCGGACTTATCACACCGCATAAGTTTTACTGGACTAGATGCTGAGATTTGCTTAAAGTACCGTTGACAACTGTATAACGCTACCGTCTCTGGAGGAACGGGATTCGAGCAGTCGAAAGTTTGGACGCCACGAGTTGTTAGTATACAATCCACATGAACTCCCTGTAAATATAGGTAATAAGTAGGGAGCACTATTAGGTAATATGCAATAAATTACACAAAAGAAGATATGCATACCCATTTCGACTCTAATGACAATCCTGGACACTCAATTTTCTCTCGAATCGTACTCACAGCAGCACTCGTTTTATTAATGTAAATGACAATAAACACACTAAAAACTAAATGGTAGCACTTTTCACGTAATTCCTTCATGATGCATTTATAAAACTTTATTTCGCAGTCTTCTCTTTCTTTATTATTAGTCTTAACTTCCAATTTAGAATCACTATGATTGACCGTTTATCCCATCCTTAATATATACTTATATTAAATTTTACTTGATTTTGTAATTATTTTGTAGAAAATATGTAATAAAAATTACTACAGATTTTGCCCAGCAATATCCCAACCAAATGAACAATGAAGTCTGGCCAATAATAATAGATAATGGAATATTATGATTATTCAATATCCAACAGGGTTACATTGAAGCATTAATAAAATCTTCAACTCTTCTCCTCCTCGCATCATATTCCTACGTCAAACAACCTTCACAATGATGCGAATTGTAATTGCAAATTTTATCATTCATCGCCATCTTCAAGTGCACTTTTCGTCAAATAGTGTCTTTTGCTTATTAGAACAAACCAACAAAAGAATTACGTGGGAAGGAAGGAAGACAATTGGTATCATGATATGATAATGTCCATCCGTTACAGCATCATAAGGAAGGATGTAATACAAAAAATTGATTAAATTGTATTACTGCTGCTACTGCAATTATGTCCTTGCAAACAATTATAGTTCAACTCTGCTACTGATTTCACGCTACATTTATTGTTTCTTGTGCGCAAAACGACTTGCGAAATCTTGTTGAGACAAGAAATCATTAAATTATGACTTGGTTAATCATCAACTGTCATTCTGGTGGATTGTGATCTGAATATTTATCAAATTATCGATAATTTGCGTGTACACACATCAAGAACAGGTGTGGATTTACGACATCGACTTTGACATCACTGCGTTCATGAACATGGCAAACTTGACATTTAAAAGGAATATGTACGTATATTCGCATATTGTTCCATCTCAGGTTAAATTTCGGTAGTGGAGGAATTGTAGATCACCCTTTCATTAATTAATAGTAGTGTGTTGCATGTAATAATGGATAGATTGCCCTTGTCTCAATTTGAGCAAATTCTAGGTCATGGATTATAGTACAAATCTGCTCTCTAACTGCAAACCAAGCAGCTACTACTAAACATTCAATTTTTTCCCTTCTACAAATCCTGGACTGGACAAGGTGTTCATTCACGACGTTACATAATAATGAATCGTGATCTCTTAAAAGACAAATCCTGAATTTAGCCAGTAGTAATACCAACCAGCGCTGTGGGATTATTTATTGGGAGAGGTACATTTGAAGGGCACAGCAAAGCATATTATAGGTATCTATCAGACGGTTTTGTATCTCATGTAACAATGTTGTACCACGCCTTAAATAATTCTTTGTTTGAAGCATCTTCAAATCATCTTCAGTAGTAGTTTGCAGATTAAATGATTATAGCAAAAAGTGCTAGAGTATGTATGTCTTGAATTACTAATCTGTAGTAATATGCAACAGTATGTGACAATCACCAATGAACGTACGTTGTAACCACTAGGTAAAGCAAAAAGAAAGGCAAAAACGAATACACAAGAAGTTTTTTGTCGCACAGGACAGGGTACTAGTTTTAATTATAGATGCTTAAAATTATCAACTCACAAACGTGTTACACGGTAAAATTTAGACTATAAATAAATTTCTGACTTGCCATATTTTTTTGAAATTCTCAAATTGCCTCAAACGAATACAAATATCATAAATATTGACATCTTTAGGGTCGAAAAATCCCCTATGAGTTAAGTATTTTATTTTGATGATGTTGATACAAATATAAATTAAAGCACATATTTTATTTGTTATTATATTGAGCATAAAAAAGGAAGCAAGCTCACCTTCAATTCACATTCAAACAATGCATTCATCCTCAAATATCAACTTATTATTGTGCAGAATTTGGGTAAATAAATTAATGTAAAAATAAGCGGGTGAGATTTTTTAACAAATTGATGGACACTGGATTTAATCGGCTTCATAATAACATGACCTTGTCTTGTGGGGTATGTCTTATTCTTCGTTAATACCGACAATATTCGATGCATGATAAATACTGATAAATGTCCACTCTATGTAATCCTGTGTGCATGCCCTATATTCTCTAACTTTACCCACATTTCACAAAAAACCGACTACTTTTGGTATAAATAGTCCCGATTGAGGATAAGATGCACCATACCAATTTCTTTAAAAGTTTCAGCAGTAACTTCACCAGCTTATTCAAAATGTCCAAGCTCGTAAGCATTCTCAAAATATTTATCTTTTTTTTTTAAACTTAGGTTAAGAAATACTAACGTTTCTAGTTCGCCATCCTATTGTTGGTCGCGGCTGTGATCGCGGCTAGCAGCGCGCAGTACATTTATTCCGGGTAAGTCTCACTTGCTTATCTTAAATGGTGCACTATGTCAGTCAAGATAAGAAAGGTCATTACAATACGTAACATTCATTTGTTTAGCTATGGGGCTTATCCTGCATACACCGGTTATGCCTACAAGTTAGTGTCCCTCCTACACTTTAAAGAAAGCCTTTTATGACAATACACATATTAATTGATTGTGAATATTTAGCACTGGATACTATCCATCCGTTGGTTATGCTGCGTACTGGAAAAAGTAAATCCAATCCAATCTTCTTCCATATTATTCCCTGATAACGAATGGACCTCTTCATCAACCTGTCTCTAAACATTTCCTAAATATTTCTTAAAAGAAATGCAATTTTGTGATTATTCCAATTTATTGAATTTCTACAATAATTAATCGGCAAATAAACTGCTATTTCAAAACTAATACGTAATTACATTACATGACATACATAAATCATCATTTTTTGTGATCAACTTCACCTCTCAATCAAACTGTTTCAGTATTGATCAACGACAGCACAAAGTTATCAAATTGGGTACTTGTTCAATCCATCTACTTTAGATGATGAGCACAAAAACCCAATTTTAAATATAAAAAAGTGAGCATTATATTAAACTCAAGGAAATGAGATTGATTTGACAGTCATCCTCCTCCAGTCCAGGCCCAGATTTTACGACTAGGCGTTGCTTCAGCTCCTTACTGCATGATTTGTGCCATACATTATCATCATTATCATTGTTGTAAATATATATGTAGGACCACCACTGCAATCAACATGAGATCAGCACGAGACAAATGAAATGACGATGTTGCTCTTTAAGAAGTTTTATCAATGCACTTTTTTTGTAAATTAGCCTCACCATAATATTTAGTTATTCCTTTGTATGTATGTATTATGTGGCATTTCTCCAATTCCAGCACATCTCGCTAAAAATGATATTTCTTTGTTTAACTAACCAATTGCATATAATACAGGTACTTAAGTAGATTGTGTAATACCAGACAATAGTCCAGAAATTTTGGTATAAATAGTGACTACAAATCTCCATTTGGCATCACCAGCCTTTTACAACAATTTCAACAAGTCTTCAGCTCCAAACCAAATCAAAATCTTCAAAATGAACAAGCTTGTAAGTTTCTTAAAAACTTGGTGGTTGAATTATCTTATTGTAATTGATTATAATTTTGAAATTAACTTGAATTTTTAGTTCGCCATCCTCCTCTTGGCCGCCGTCATTGCTGCCGCATCTGCCCAATACCTCACTTATGGAGGTCTTGGGTATGGGTAAGGTTCATTTTACTTATGAAATGGTGCAAAATCAATTCATAAGTTCCCTTTTTAATAATCTTTATTTTTTCGTGTTAATTAGTGCCTACCCAGCATACACTGGTGCATACTCTTATGGAGCATACCCAGCTTACACCGGATACAGTGGTCTCGGATATGGAGGACTCGCTTACTACAAAAAGTGAACAGTTTAACAATTTCTGTTAACTGATCTGTTTTTTTCTTTTGTTATCAATTCGGACTGTTTATATTCTTGTTGCTATAAAATATTTGTAAATGCCTTTGCAAATTCAATCTTGCTATGAATACAATTCGCAAATAAAACCATCAAGCATTTTCAAATTCAAATACTTTTGCATTGTTTGTGTGTATTTATTAACAGCGTTTATCAATGTATATAAAAATCATGCATAACATTTCATCTTTATGAAAGAAAATGCATTCCAAAATTTGCCCATAAAATATTTAATGCATCTTCATTTTTTCGCAATTTTACAGCCTTCACTAAATCAACATAATAATCAACAGAATGTACATACAAACCAAGAAAATTAACAGTAAGCTGGGTTTCTAAGAAGGGAATCTCATCTTCTTTTTATCCAGTTTCAGCAGATAAACCGGTTTTCCACTTACAAAAAATAGCAGAGAAGTTGTTCGTGGTTGAATGATTTGCGAATTTTTATCCATGATTACTGTATGATATGGGCCAAATTAGAAAAGTCAACACTCGAGACCGTAAATTACAAGATGATGAGAATTAATGCCATAAGAAATACACAAGCTATGCGATACAAAGGTCGATCTATTCTGATCAGATTTTTATTTTGGAATGGAATTAGCCGAGCTTTCTTCAACTCTATAAATTACACACGTGGAATATTTAAAATCTCAACCAGTCTTTTTGATAACTTGCATTAGCACACATGATTGCTGCAAATTATGCACACATTTGATATAATCTGCTTTTGCGGAATCCAATGGAGTACAAAATATGATTTAGTGTAGTCCAATAAGAAAAGAACTTTAAAAGCTTGTCAGTCAGATTCAAAGTTTATTCGCCTGGATGACCAAGATTTTTCCAGATTCAGGTTAACATCTTGTTGAAACTCCTAAATCTCTTTCAAGTGAATATTAATAAAAACACGTAATAACATAATAATAAGCATATGCCCGTTTCATAAATACGTAAATGAAGTATTTCTATGATTAATTCCACAAAATTCATTCATTTTGATAAAAGTACCTAAGTAGGCTCCATATTCGACTTAATTTGTACCATTAAATCTCTATCTTTCACATTACACAACGACACGGTTGTTAATTTTTAGTAAAAAAAATCAAAAATCCCAGATCCTTGTAATACCCTGGAATCTTGCCGATCTTTCAACCAAGCCCATACCCACCCTGCTAAAACTATTTGTACATATATACGTATAAGTGTATCGCATCATATTTAAACGAAATTTCAAGACAATCAAGAAATCTTGTTCCAGAACCAGAACCAGTTTTTGCAGTTTAGGAAACTTCTAGAGCTGGACGAAGATGAGCCAAAGTTTCATAATTTGTATTAGTCCTCAATCACAACTACAACCAATAATTAAATAATATGGGATGATCAAAACCGGATTGTTATAACACATGCTAATCTATGTATGTACCTAACCTAACTAACCAACTACCCGACTTAAAAATTTGCAATTTTCTTGAACCATGGTTGAAAAGTAGTTTTATAGCCTTCAAGCATGAGTACGTTTAACCTTGCTGGAAATACCAGGTATAAAAGTCGGTGAAATCGCGGAGATCTTCATTGTTGTTTTGTTTGCAAGGCAAAGCTCATCACTTTTTCATACCAATTAATTTTCTTACCCGGTTTCAAAACCAGATCGCGTGTCATCATGTCTAAGCTTGTAAGTACATATAACATTTCGTGATATTTTGTGGTGCTTATCGATTTGAACTAAACACTTATCAATTGCTTATCATTTTTAGTTGGTTGTCCTTTTCGCCATCTTGGCCGTCGCCACTGCTCAATACTACTACTCCAGCCCTTACACCTACAGCAGCTATTATCCAAGCTACTACTCCTCCCATGTTCCAGTGACCTACAGCTCTGCCTACTACTCCTCCCCTTACACTTACGCATACAGCCCATACCTTTCATACTGGAAGAAGTAAGTGCTCGGAAAATATGACGACCTTGAACCTGATGGCCCAACGAATCTCAAACCATAAAATGTAATACTCAACAAATCTTATCTTCTTGCTAACAATTTGGTATCATTTCTGTTCAAAATACTCATTCCCTGCCATTTAAATGATAGTATTGTAGATTTTAGATCTTTCAGCTCAAAATTATAATAAAAACTTCATTTGGCTTTGTCTGCAATTTAATTTTAATGCAAGTTTGGATGGGTTTATTGATTATTATTGCGGCCATTTCCATTAATCATGCTGTGATCTATGTGCATATACCTGCATACCTACTTTACAGTCAAATGCTGCAATTATGGTTTACATTATTTAGGCTAATATCTGTGTCAACATACTGATACCGTGCTAGTTATATTTAAATGCACTTTGACCTTGTCGATACACCATACCAGATCACCATGTACATCTTGCAATTGCAATCTATGTATCAGTGCACAATGATCGGGGTACTCCTATAATATGACAAGTCCTCAAATGAATGATGCATTATGCATTGCTTACTGTAAAATAAGTGAAGGGACGCAAACAGTGCCTGAAGGTCTTGTCATCATGAAAACAGATGGAATTACAGCCAAATTCATTCCCAACTTAACCATCGATCGTAGTCGCATGTTCAAATATCATAAAATAGTGCCTACATTTTCAAACTGTTTAAATTAAAAAAATCATTATTTGCTCTTGTTTAGTTATTTTAACTTATACACGACTACTAAACCAGTCTGAAATCTGCTGCTGCTACTAGTAGTGATACTAGTGAAATGTTTATTTTGAATCTCTTGTTCCTATTGCTCACACCCTCCATCCTCATTTACGTAAGAATAGAAATAGTTCATTTTTTTGGTATAAAATGTCTCATTTTCACTACATCCTGTTTATATATATTGTATATGTCATACCTATGTATGTATGTATGTAGTTGACAATTAGTGCTGTTGCCGCTACCATGATTGCAATGGATAACCCTGACGTGTATCTTACCACTACTACCTCCAACATTTCCAGTTCTTCGAATTCAGCAAATTCTCCGGATTGGAATACTGGTGGTGAGGACGACATTAATGGCAATGAGCTCTCACGAAGAACGAATTCGTCACCTACTGTGTCATCAACAACAGGACCTGTTGTCAATCTCAACTTATTCTTTCAAAGTTGACATCGCTAAATTCCAGTCCAGACGTCAGACGTCAGACGCTTCATTTAATTCAGGTAAACTAATACATAATCCTAAATCTTGTTTTCCAAGAATTCTCCAACTTTTCAGCATAAACATAATATATAAGCATCATTTTTTAAATTAATTACACATTTGTGGGACAAGAATGCACGATTTTGCTATAAAACACAACTTCATACGGAAGAAGAAGTTTTAGGTGTTGCGTTGTTAGTATTGATTGTTGTATTAAAGAAACAAGTTTTGGAAACTCGTTACTGAGAAATTTCTATAAATGTCCACAAACAAACCAATCAGAAATTCTTGTGTGTCAGTTATTCAGTTGACTTTTAACCAAATATAAACATTTGCCTGTTCTTATTACGACGAAATATGTAAGAGGAAGAAAGAGAGATGATGAGAGAAATACAAATTAATATTAGCATTCGCCCTGGTGCATGGCAGTAGGAGTGCATGGTTTGTTCTTATGTTTATTGACATTAGCTGAGAAAATTAACTTTGCCAAAACACGCATCTATACTGTACGGCAAAAGTGCATAACCCAAAAACAGAGTCCCAAGAATTTTAATGACGATGGCGTGTATCTGTGTGACATGGTGAGTCATTTTTGCATTATTGTATGCACAGATATTTCCTCTGGTAGTTTTGGAAAAAAATAAAAGTTTGTAAATTGTCCCAATTACGTAAGCTAACAACATGAGTCAGTTGAACCCCGAACACACCCACCACAGTGAAGTGAGTGATATATTCGGTTTGCACTTTTGAATTGCATTTAACAGTGCAAGTTCTGATTTATTTCGTGGAGATCCAACTTATTCTTAAAGTTTTGAAGACATCTAATCCGACTTGAGCATATCTCAAGGCAAACTGAAACTTTTATACGTTTCGGAGAGTTTCAAAAGTAATTAGCGATCTAATTAGCTTAAAATTAACACTTTGCTCGCCTTCTCATTTAGCGAGGATACTGATATAAGTATTTTTCAAACGCAAAATATTATATGTAGGATAAGTATTATGTATTTGTAAGTCAAATCAGGCAAACAACATAAATCTTTACTTTGACGTTGCTTTCTGAGAATCGTTTATAATAATACTGTGACAATTTAGGACTAATAAGCGTAACGGATAGGGTGACATTTGTTAAATGAGTTCGTATAAGTGTTTATTACAAACTGACTATGACAAAATAAAACTTGCTCAGCAATGATTTAGTCAAATTTGAACACACAAATTCTACGAAAGCCTTGTTAAGAATAATTAAGACAAATATTGAAATATTTCCAAAATTGGATATCCAGGAACTCTCCAAAATATTCGCATCATTCAATAGGATTAACGTTAGGTTAATTATAGTGATGATGAGAAAACGACCATATATGTTGCGTTGATATCTATAAAATATGCGATAAAAAGTGCAAGTGGTTTGGTCTGGTGGATCTGTTAAGCGGATGTGGGATATAATTGCATTACTCATTCTTGAATATGTGTATTGCAGTGACATACTATAAAATGTTGAAACGGTTCTGCATCCGTGTTTATTAGCATGTATGAGTATCAACTTCCAACCAGTGGACCAATTGATTTGATTATTATGTAATCTATCATGATAAAACCCAACCTCAGTGATTTTAGCTATATAACTTTAGTGTTTTATCCTGAAACTGTAATTGTACATCTGATACAATTATACTGTCCATTGAGTCAGCTCAACTCATAATTATACATCGTTCAACTAATCCTGTAATTGTACATTCCTGGCATGAGAGTTATATATTACATTTATACCGCTGTAAACTCCCTTTATTCTTCAATACATCAATCAAAAGGACAAAAAAATGACCACAAATTCGCAATATCGTCACCATCAAATCAGCCATCATACGTCAGGGTTGTTTAAGCAGGATCTATACATCGGTACGTGTTGCATAGTTTAGTAAGTTGGAGAGGGAGTGAGTGAGTATTACATAGACTATTGATATTGATAATGAGTTTGAACAGTGATTAGATAAATAAAATTAATAAAAAGCATAGCCCTGTATGCTTACATATTCACAATATATGCCAAACCAAACTATCAAACTAACCTAACCTATAGGTTTGGATTTACCAACATGCGTTAATGGAATTCCATTACCAGGTGGCTTATTTGATTTAGAATCACTCAGACCACTGTCATATCATAGTTCATGTATACGTAAGTCTTGGACATTTAAAGGCCCTTTGATTTCATAAAGTTAAGACGATCGCGTGTATCGTCAGATTACTGCTTTTTAGTAGAGTTTAGTTATGCCGAAAAATCAATATATAGGTATAAACAAATTGAAATTGTTTCTTTAACATGGTTTTGCAGAGTTATTGAAAATTCGCAAGGTGAACCTGATACAAGTGTAATTTAAAAATAAGAAAGTGCAGAAGAATAGTTCAATACTACTTTTTAATAACGAATGAAAAAATGGAAGCAGAAGAAGTTCGCAAGGATTTATTACCCCAAAAGAACAGAGAGATTGGGATTGAAGTTAGTCAAATAAGCGTCAGTGTAAAACGAATCAGTCTCCCAGAATTTCAGAGGTTGCCTTCTTTTAGCCAGGTAACTTTTGTACAGATCTTAAATAAAGTGACCAGAATATACATATAATCCAATAATAATATAATAGGTCGATGCAGATGGGAACGGGAAAATTGATTTCTTCGAATTCAAGCAATTCTTTCCGGATTTGCCGGAAGAAGAAGTTGTTCGGATTTTTGATGAAGTAGATGTTGACCATGATGGACAGTTGGATAGAGTTGAATATACTACTTGGGTATGAAATTTGAAGTAATTGAAATATGGGTCATGTCTTGATATGAACTTATCTATTTCCTCTGTTTAGAAAACTAAAGCTGTTGATTTTGCCCGATCTCTCATCCTCCCAAGGAACATTCTTGTTGAACAAAATAATCAGAAACATTTGTACAAAGATTTATACAGTTGCACACCTCCTCCCATTTTCATGTTTGCCATCACATTAGTTGAGGTACTTAATTAAAATTTAAAAAGACATTTGTTATGCGATGACCGATATTTACGATTTTGTTTTTTATCACAGATTGGAGTATTCGTTTATAATTGGCACTATTTTAGAAAGAATGGCGAAACTTTATACAATTATGGACCGCCGCCAATACATTCCGTTTTAATTTATCATCCCGAAAAAAGACATGAAGCTTGGCGATATCTTACATATGTTTTCATACATTCAGGGTATATATTTTTTTCCTCTTAGATTCTTGAATTATTTTGACCCTTGATTAATATGGCCTTTTCAAATACAATTTAATATAGGTACATGCACATAGTTAATAATGTAGTTGTACAATTACTTCTTGGAGTCCTGTTAGAAATGGTTCACAAATGGTGGAGAGTACTGGTCATATATTTTGCGGGGGTAGTTGCAGGGTCATTGGCAACTTCGGTAATTAAAAGTCAATTGCATTTATCGCAATACTAATCACGGTTTAGTGTATTATTGTTGATTGATCATTTAGGTGTGGTCCCCTTATACGTATCTGGCTGGGGCGTCTGGGGGAGTTTATGCACTAATTTTCGGTACATACATATTTAATATTTTCGTATCACTAAATCAAAAACATGTCGTTTTTAATATGAAAATCTATTTTTCTTTATGTGCAGCACACATGTCAACCGTGATATTGGTAAGAGATAATTTCCAACGATTTTATGCTTTAATTTTTGTGGTACAAAATAAAATCAGATATCGATTTATCTATTTATAGAATTGGCCAGAAATGGAACATCCTTGGGTAAATTATAAATCAATAATGCCACACAATTATTGCGTCCAATTTTCTACGAAATTGGCAATGTTATCCATGCTTATCTTTGTTTGCACTTTTCAGATTCGGGTCTTACTATTTTCAGTATTTGTTACCTACGACGTCGGTATTGCTTTCTATTATGAATATTATCTCAGAAAAGAGACAATTGTAAGTACTTAATTAGCAGGTTTTTTTTACAATAACAACGCTTTGTTTATTTATCTATATATATCCGTCCCCTTTCCAGGTTGGGTATCCTGCTCATTTGGGAGGAGGTAAAGTGAATTATCAATTTGTGATATGATTATCTTGCATTGAAAAGAGTTACTATGCATTAATTAATAATTTAGGAATCGCCGGACTTCTTACAGGGATTTTTCTTTTAAAGAATGTAAAATGGGAGAGATGGGAAACGTATTTATGGTACGCGTCTGTGGTTATCATTGCAAGCCTCGCACTGTTCGCAGTTGCATGGAATGTGTTCAAACAAGACTACTATCCTTAAAATAATTATTAGTGTATAATTATAATCAATGTGTGTTTTTTAATGTAACCTACAGATATTTATAAGAATTTTAATAAATTATTTCTCTTTTACGTAAAGAATCGTAATTGTTGCCAATTTTAATTATTAAAAAATATTTAGAACTTGTCAATTACAAGTACAAAACAGTAAATATCCAGTCAGCTTCGCCCAAAGGAAATCTCCATCCAGTCATGATTTGTTTCATGTCGAATATCAAAAACTGAAAGAATTTAGTCAATGAATGAAACTAAGCATAGCAAATTTTTAAAAAGCACGTTTAAAGTAATAATCAACCATTATAATAAGTTGGCTTGCGAAAAAGCTAGGTAGCCAATTCTGTACAAAGATGTTGAAGACGGTCGACGTTTCGAACTTGCAAATAGTGAATGGAAATATGATTAGAACGGAAAACACCAAGTTGACCACGGCGGACATTCCAATAATTTCTGAACTGCTGACGTCGTACTGGATAAAAGTTAAAATAAACTTATTCCTTTGCATTTGTCTTTTATTTTATGTAGGTATTTATACATTACATCGACAAAATGCGGGGTGACTGCGAAAAATATGTGGGACAGTAATATCAGGGTCGCTGTCAGTAAAAGTATTTCAGTATTTGCAAACGCTGATACTGCCCCGCAATAGTAGGCTACACAGATTATCTGCAATAACGTGGAATATACATAGCAGTTAGTTTGATGCCTTCGAAATAAGTAATTATTGTTTATAAATGTTGTACCCTCAGGCATGCAATTAGAACGAGAAGCCAGTTTGTGAATTTCCTGATTTTTATCATGGACCTTAGCAAAATCTTGGACACAACGAAGAGTCCCCTAAGCAAGCATACAATAAATGTCGCTGGAATTATGAATCCTTGTTATTTTAGACTTATTAAAAACTCACAGTGGTAAATATGAGTAATAGAAATTGTCCACGATGGGCTCGCTTAATCTGAAACAGTGGGATTTAAAGAATATTCAAATTACCAATATTCTTAGTTTGTAATTCCTGAATTTTGCCCTTACGATGGGGTATACAGGACGACAGCTATCCAAACAATTAGGACTGCATATTGTACGGAAAGAAAAGTCATGACTCGTTTCAAAAACCGAGATTGTCTTTGGCAGCTACAACTTAATTTATGACTAACAATGTACCGATGACATCGAAAAGGACCCTGTATCAGACATTATATTTATGAATATTGATTTTATTGTTGATCAATGTTTCAATTGGAAAGGATTGAAGAATGGAACTATCTTGCCCAACAATCACTTTGATCCGTAAAGATTGGCCCTGAGGGAATTGACTCTGGTTCGCCAAATGGTTGTAGCTCAATTTCAGAATCTATTTCAGGTCGCCATGTTTTATAAATCTCAAAATTTGCAATCAATCAATTAAAGTATTTCGCTTTTAAACCTATTTCGCGATATGCTGGAGAATACTCATCTTCATATTCGGGGACGGCAACAAGGCAAATTTCTGGAAGTTCTAACTGACTCTTCATCCTTTCCTCCGACGGGTTGCTGTCCTTTAAATTAGTTTTAGCAGGAATTCCATCCCCTGGTGTGGCAAAATCCTCAGAAAACTCAACGAATGATCCAGGTTGACTAGCCCCAACTGACGACCCAGGTGATAGTAAATGAAGTGGAGGGCGTTGCGTTGTATCCGGAAGTGGAGCATCTTCCTCTAAATCTTTTGGACTGAAAAGCGATGGTAAAAAGTTTGAAATGGATTTCCAAGTGGGAGTGAATTTGACACTGGAGTCGACATTTGATTGAGCTGAATGTTCTTCCCCGGAAGTATCATTTCTGTGATCATGCAAGTTTCGACGACGTCCAAAGAATTGACGCAGTTGTGCTTCTCTCCTTTCTTGGACTTCCGCTCGTTGTCGGGCTCTTCGAGCTTCCAACGCTTCCCGAAGGTATTTTCCTGGACTGGAGAAAAATGACATCTTGCAAGGATTGGTGTAGTATGCATAATCTATTTTATGATCGAAGTAAGTAGTTCACTTTTGAAGAGTCTTCAATTTGTAACTTACAACTTGATAAAAACTTTATAGCAACACGCCCTTCACGACAAGCTAATTTTTAAAAAAATGCATATACATATCCGCATATTATTATGATAAAACCATAAAAAGGTAAATACTGTCGAATGTTTGCCAAAAGTAGAACAAAGAGATATATCGTATCTTGAATTCTTATCAAAATCCAAATATTTGTTCCATGTGTTGAATGGATTTAATTGTATTGTTACTTATTATTATTATTTGTTGTTATTTTTTTTAAATTGTTAATAGCTAAAAATTTCAATACTTATTATGGTTGATGGTTTGTTCAAAATGCGAAGATAGTGACATCATGGATCGACGACATCTTAGCAGCCGATATTGCCGGTAATTAAATTATCTGTATTTTATGTCATTTTTGTATAAATTCATTATACCTAACTCTGTTATCCAGCGTTTCATCCAAACATTTAAATCGGCGGTGGATATCCACTTGCATTGTTGGAACAATGGTATTTGTTATGTTCTTTGGACGATTCTCGTTACCCGAATGTCTATTTCCGCCTACTAATGAACCAATGGTACTAAACTGATACCAGCAATATATCTGTCATTATAATTTGGATATATTTTCAAAATCATATACATAGCCGTCTTGGACTTCACCACTGAAAAATATGGACCTGGTTCAACTAGTGCTTCCAGAATTGGACACTGCAGTCACAGTACCACTACATATTCGCCAGAATGTACTAACTGGTATAATTCACCCTCAATAAGTTACTAATTTAAAATTTATTTATAAATTACAGACTGAAAAATCACATTGGGCCATTATTTTCATCATGAGTCTTCCACAATCATACAAAAACAGGCATGAAATTCGCCAAACATGGTATTCATGGAAGAATGTCTTGGATATTGAAGTCTTATTTTTCATCGGAATCTCTTCCGACAACCCAGTTGATATTCCTCCGGTCGGGTAACAATATTTTACACAAATTGTTTATAATTGATAACATTTTAATAATTAACTATTTGATATATCAGATGCTTTATGAGGAACTCGACACCTACGACGATATCATTTTAGAATCTCACAGCGAGAACTACTTCACCCTTCCAATCAAGGTCCTCCGCGCAATGAAATATTTCTTGAAAACTTTTCTACCAAAACGAAACGATAATAATTTGATGCTACCATTCTTCATAAAAACGGACGAAGACGTATTTATTAATTTACCAAATTTATCATCACATTTAACTCAGTTGAAAGCACGTATGAGACAAAACTACGTTGGGGGGAACTTGTACACGCTGGCAACCCCAAACAGAGACCCCCTTTCAAAGTTTTACATTCCGTACTCAATCTACTCCCCCTGTTTCTGGCCCAATTATGTTGGTAAGTGTAATAAAAAACACTCGACTATTTCAAACAATGTCAGTCGCAATGAGGTTTAAAAATGTACAATTTTTAATAATTAAGCTGGCCCCCTCTACATCGTTAGTGGAATGGCTGTCAGATGCATTTACGAAGCAAGTCTGGATGTCAATAATCAAGCATTACTCCCTTTTGAGGATGTCTTCCTGACGGGGGTGATTGCAAATCGGAAGTGTGGTATTGACTTATTCCAAGTACAAGGTATGTATGACGTGACATGGAGAGTACGTGCGGTTTTAAATGACCCTGACCAGAGTAGATTCAACGAAGGCATTTCGTTTACTCCGATGACCGAAGAATATACAATGGTTAGTTTATTTAAACGGACAGCTATGAATTATAATGTGCAGAATTATTCAAACAAATTATAGCATTCTTATTCGTACTAATAATGTTAACGTACAGTGTTATTAAATGTAATAATAATAATAATAATAACGTAAAATGAAAAGTAATAATTGTCCGATCCAAGATTCAAAAGTAATTATTGCATTATTGCATAATGTAATATTATGTTGCCACCACTACGGACGAACGCCACATTCTGCAAACAAATTAAATTAATTCCTTTAGTGTTTGTCAGTTGTCAAGGAATATGACCCTAGCTAACAATACAATTTTATTCGTAAACCATTCCCATGACAAACGTTTGTTCGTCGTAAGACCATCTGCTGGGTTGAGTCGGGTGTCGGGTTGGGTCAGTTCAAGTCTGTGCCACGACCAATCAACACCATCTTTCCTCACTGTCTTGATTTCGAGATTTTTTAAAAATGAAAAGAAACCGGAATGGCGAAAAGTCGAGGAAACAGAGAAAGGAAGTGCTACCTGAGATATTTTATTATCAGTTGGCGACCGGGGATATAATAAGTTGTAAGACTATCTTACCGGAATCTCCGCGATATCAGCAAGTCTTCATTCCGGAGATGCCGGATGCGACAATTGCCCCCAAAATTGTTCAACGCCAAGGAGCAGTTTCATCGAATATAAATATTCTCAGCTCTCAGCAAAAAAGTAAGAATTTTACCATTTACAAAAATACTGATTCACTCATACTTATCCTTCCTTACCAAACTAATCAATTCAAAAATTAATTAATTTAATTCGTTTGCAGACCATCGTAGAAGTGGCAAGCACAACAACATTGGACCAACTGTGTCTCCAAATTTTGCCTCTCCTCCGACCAATAATGCAGGAAGTATTTCAGCTCAAGAATTGATCATGTCATCCTCAAATTCAGTGGATCAGTTTGAACAGGCCAAACAGCGCACTACAGTTCCAGTGTCGAATGCAGTGGTTCAAAACAATTCTCCTGCGACTGCGACAATTCCAGCTCGTCCTGTATGGAAATCAATACTATGCGAGGAGGGTGAAAAACGACCGTCAACAGGTTCAACAGCACAACATGGTAAATCAGTCCAATTAGCAAGTGAGGTTGGCGTGGACCAAATTCAGAATGAACAACAAGCTAAACGAAACAGCCAGGATGACAAGCTACCAAAAAATGTAATACATGAAATATGTAAAATGTATGTAGAATACACTAGTGCCATTGCGTTCGGAATTCATAACAATAATGAAAAACAAGAAGAAAAAAGTCCACTTGAACGCATTGCGGAGGCACAGGCCTATTTCGACAAAGAATTTCGTCCTGCCATACAGAAACTTGGACATGAGGAGCGTACGGGACAAGTTCCCGTATTTTTTCTTCGATCCACATTGGATATTCTTTCACCCAGGTATGTTAATTTCTGATTTTATTCAAGTGGAAATATAGTTTTCCACTAGTTAATTAAGCTTATTAAACATTGGAAACACAGAACAAACAACTTGTTACAATTATTTCATCTCTAGAACTCAACTCTCCCTTTCTTTATCTCCAAACAATTCTGCTCCACCCCTACTTTATATGTTGCATCTTCATTCAGAATAGAGCTTCAAAAGTTTCGAAATCAAAACCGGCTTCAAAATTGTAGCGTTTATGGTAGTGAGTTTTCGAGCTTCAACTCTGAGTGGGAGTAAGAGTGAAAGAGAAGTCATTAACATTTAATTGTTTTGTTTCTTTCACCCAGACCACGATTTTGTGAACATTGCGGAATCATGGACGACGGTCGTTGGTGTTCATGTCGAGCTAGGGGTTCTGCGCTGGATTTGATAGATATAATTTCAAACACATTCGGATACGACTCGGAGTTTGTGGAATTTGCAAATGGAGAAGTTATGAAGCATTTCGATTACGACCCCAAGATGAATTATCAACGAACCAAGGCGAAGAGGAGGAAGGTCCAAAAGAACGCCACAGATGAGATAGAAGTGGTGGAAATTATCATTAGGACCGAAAAGAATCAAAATACTGTGATTTTAAATGGGAAATAAAATCCACCACCATATAAATCACCAAAAACGTAGTGGATAAATATTCTGAAATTGGTAAGAATTTACATTATTATAATGGCAGTTTATTAAACTAGCTTTTATTTCTTTTCTTTGTTATTTTGTAGGATTTTTGAAGATTGTTAAGCGATTCTCGTCGATTTGCAAGTACCTACAGATAGTTCAAAAGCTCCATATCGTGATCAACCAGTAACTGTAATTATAAAATATCCAATACGGATATGAAACTTTCAGATGTAAGCATTTCAAATTGAATCTGTAGTGGTTTTAGTATTTAATTGTTTGAAGCTGAAATTTAATTTGTTATATGTTATGTTAAATGTTAATAAGTAATTTATGCATGCGTGTGTTTCATTAGTGTTTCGGTTAATATACATATCCTTTTAATAAAATTGTAAATCCTATTCCACTTAGACTAATTGTATCTCTATCATACAATTATATATTCTAATAAGTATAAATCGTTTAAAAAATGAAATTTCTTAGTTTCCTCTATCTCCATCACCGTTTTCCTTATGGTCTTCTTTTCCCAAGTCCTCGGTTACACTTTGTTCAGGCTGAAGTTTAAATATCAAGTAATTGTCCTTTTCTGACGACACATCATCGAGTACAAGACTTGCCAAATTGGCCAACTCGAGTACTTTGTGCTCGTAGGCCTTATCATTCTCTTCTCGAAAGTACCAGACATATCTATATGCAATGTAATAATTTTAGCCGTAGTTAATGTGTTACATTTTCAATTTTCAATACGCTTACTTTGTCTTATCAACAATCACCACTCCGTCCTTGCTCACCAATTTGATCAACTCTGGTGTAATTTGGTGTCCAATCAAGTTTGATACGAGAAGAAAGTCAAATTTTCCAATGAACTTGGATTTTCGCCATAAGTTGATGGAGGTGTCAAATGGGAGAAAGTGGATTCGAATGTTTGAATTCCTGCATGAACTAATGGTATCCAAAATCGAATATAACGTATGGAATGTAACATCCTGCGACGTCTTTTTGAACTCGTTATTTGCTTTTTCAAAAAAACTAGCATCATCTGACTGGATTCCATAAGGTAGGAAAGGTCCGAGTAACATGTCCCCTTGGTAGGAACGATTTTTTCCTATAATATTTTCAACCATGAACTGTTTATTTAATTTCATCGAGATATGTGGACAGATTTCATGATGACAATGATTGATACCTGCGAGAAATGTAATATTTGCTTGGTTGTAATCATTCTCATATTCGGTGAAAGCAAGGCCACACTTTCTCCATTTTTTGTACTCGCTGATATTAACAATTTTTGTGTCACTATTTTTCTCTGTCATTCGCATTTGGTAGTCCCAGTCAAACACACCCATCCGAGTGTCATAGCGTGACTGGAGGCAATGACGAAGTCTTGAGTCCCTGTGTATTTATACTCTTGATGATCAAACTAATTCTATATTGAATTTAAAAAATACAAGTGCACTGCAAGCAGTTAAGTACCAAAGAGTCTGTATTTCTCCTGAAGACATTGAAGATTCAGCCCAAAACTTGAAAATCTCTGCAAGGATGTCCCGTTCCCGATGTTTTAAACCGTCTAAATTTACCATGGGTAGAACTTTGCTTTTGAAACATTCATCAGTCATCACCCTGTAAAGAAGAGCACTTTGATTAATTGGAATCCAGAGAAGTTTAAAACACCTGCAATAAAAACACCTGCAATATTACTTTATTAGTGTTTCTGCACATTTTCTTATCGTTTTCCGAGTTTGAGGCCGTATCAATAGGTTCCCAAATATTTCCATGAACTGTGTCGTTTTTTCATGAATTCCTATAACATCCTTGGGAAGAAAGGCCAAATGCATGAGAAGTAATTGTCTCGCGTATAAAATCGGGCTGCCTTCCAGAAAATGGATCTGATAATAATTAAAAGAATCTTTATACAGATCAGATTCATTATCTCATCTCTTTAACTTAAATCCATTACGTGGAACTCTTTCCTTCCCAACATATCCGCCCCTTCTGCATAGGTGGCAAGCGTCTTCAAAACGTGGCGAAAATCAGCTTGTCCCACCAACAGAATGTTCCATTCATGCAGAATTTCCTCCAATTTCAATCCAGAATTATAAAACTTGCTGGTAAGTTCTGTGTCAGCCAATTTTTACAATTAAGATAACACCAACATTTCAGAACTTCATAATCAATTAAATATGTATAATCAATTAAATACCTAACAAATCGCACGCTGGCGTATTTCCCCAAAATCCAATCGACCCCATTCCTGAACGAACCTCGTCCACAGCCATACTTTTTGGTTTGGCGACAACTTATCTACTTCCCTAATCAATCGTTATATCTAAAAAGAAAACCAAAGAAGTATCTTAAATTGTTAAACGGTTGTTTGAAGCCCTTAAAAAGTCCGATAGAATCGATCAAACATGTATGTCCAAAATGCCCACCTCTATAAAAATGGTTGCGTAACTTCGTCGGCAAAAACTTCATACATTGCATAGAAACGACTATAAATCCTATTATCCCATAAATATGTTATTTGCATTTTCAGTCATTTAGTAAGTGATTTGCATATTTTTTGCAAATTGCTTGAAATAGTCGTGTATAAAAGATCGGTTGGGTAAAATGAGCGAGCGGGATGAGTTCCCTCACTTTCAATCACAAAAGGCCGGTTCTGTGTTGCTGCTATATTCGTTCATCCATTATCAAGAATTCGAAATTAATTAATCTTTTGTGGTTATCAACTATTAGCTAATTTTGAGATAAGAATGGCTCTATGGGTGGATAAGTACAGACCAAAGTCACTGGAAGAATTGGACTATCACCTTGAAATGGCAAGCAGTTTAAAAAACTTGGTAATATCTTCAATCTTTGAAATATTTTGTAAAACGCAACATTTTGTAAATGGTTAATTTAATTTTTATTGTTTTTATAAGGTAAAATCTTCGGATTTTCCTCATTTGTTGGTGTATGGACCATCAGGTAATTAAAATCTGATTATATATCGGGTTTTCTATTCGAATTGTTTTATTTTAATTTACTGATTAATATTTATTTTCAGGAGCTGGAAAAAGAACTCGAATATCTTGTATCCTGAGAGAGTTGTATGGTTCTGGGGTTGACAGAGTCCGAATTCAAAAGCAAGTTTTTGAGGTATAGAATTGTCATTGAAGCGAAAAGATACTTATTAAAAAGACCAATTTATTGAAACGAAACTGAATTAAACTTTTGATACATTTCTGTTGCAGACCCCATCCAAAAAGAAAATCGAGATATCAACGTATTCCAGTAATTACCATATTGAAGTAAATCCAAGTGATGTTGGGATGCAGGTAATTTTCTTTAAACCCAAATAAATCTATATATTTGAGTGAAACTCGAGTCCATTATTTATATGAACATTTTTGGGGTGCAGGATCGAGTTGTAATTCAAGAATTGATCAAACACGTTGCCGAAACGCATCCGTTGGATCAACATCCATTTAAAGGTGATTTTAAGATTTGTGAATGTATGTGTTAAATTATAAATATGTATAAATAGAAAATTCTTTGTATTTCAGTGATTGTTTTGCAAGAAGTTGACCGGTTGACAAAGGATGCTCAAGATGCATTGCGTCGAACAATGGAAAAGTATATTTCTTCTTGTCGTCTGATTCTTTGCGCACTGTCTACGTCAAGAGTGACGCCCGCAATTCAAAGCAGGTGTTTGCCTATTCGTGTGGCCGCTCCGACAAATACTCAGATTGTGAGAGGATTACAGGTATTATTTATAAATTATAAGTGGTTTTGTTAATGATCGAGGTATTATTAACTTCATTCATTATTACAGAATGTCTCAAAGAAAGAAGGAATTACTTTGCCATTAGACCTTGCTGACAGAATTGCAAATGCATCTCAAGGAAATCTACGCCGAGCAATTTTGATGTTGGAAGCATGTCGGGCTGAGCGTTATCCATTTACTGAAAATCAACAGCTCGTGGAACCAGACTGGGAAAAATATTTGAAAGAGACTGCTATGATGATTGTACAAGAACAAAGTCCTGAGCGGTTACTGGCAGTTCGAGAGAACATTTATGAATTGCTGTGTCATTGCATTCCTAGCGACCTCATTTTCAAAGGATTGTTAAAGGAACTTGTTCGAAATTGTGATAACCAGTTGAAAGCTGAGATATGCTCAGAAGCAGCAAGATGTCAATGGAGAGCAACAAAAGGGAACAAGACCATTTTTCACATTGAAGAGTTCATTGCAAAATTTATGAGCATTTATAAGCGATTTATGGAACAGGCTGCTATGATTGATATTGATGATGACATTTTGGAATAATTTTAAACACGTTCTTGAAAATTTAAGGTACTCGACACATTTTGTCATTTATTGTATCATTGTCCTTTGCTGTATGTAGTTTTCGTCCTGAAATTAAGGTGTTTGTATTTAGTTTTTATAATTTATGAACTATATATTCTTGTGCAGTGAACATGCCACACCACTTGACACTACATGCATAAATTAAATAAAAAATTATAAAATAATTCGTAATGCTCTTTCTAATGTGTGGTAACTTCACTAGTGGTAATTTCTGTGATCCATCATGCATGAAGCCCAAGGTCTATAAGGGCCCCGTGACTGGGTGTGATTCACATCCAAATCTAAGCTATTTGTCTCCAGAGGAGATGAAGATTTTGAGGATGGTGAAGAGGAGGAGGAAGTGCTAGGGCGTGTATCATGCTCTGGCTTATCCATAGTGGGGTAATATGTTTGAATTTCAACAAACTCTGGTTCTGATTGAGTTCGAAAGCATCGCTGGGATTTCGCCTTCTTGAAAGAAATTTCCGCTAGTTGAAGGATCTTTCGGGATAAAGGTGGTGGAATAGATTTGTCCTTTGGATCGTTCGCCCGGAAAGATTGAGACGTTCTACAACAATGATTAATGTGAAATCTAAATCTGATGCATAGTATTTTTAATATAAAATAGACAATCATACGAATTAAGTAAAAATATCTTCTTCAAAAATCTTCGGATTGTCTTTGGAAGCCGTTTAGACAGCACGACCGATTCGAAATGATAAATTTCTACAATAAGTCGACAAGTTCGAGAAAATTCGGCTTGACGTTCAAGCATCTACATAAGATTCAAAAATTAAGAAGTATGCAAATCACAAAAAATTAAACATATTTAAAGAATTGTATTACCTGAATATCGCTCACAGTCAATCCCACAAATAGATTCATGAGAATGATGCAAATGAGAATTACAAATGTTGCATAAAGCAAATGACCCATCACTGGTTGTTGCTGGTTATTGTCCCCGTAAAACATGTCCATATAGTCCATTTCCCCCACCATCATTACAAATACTTTTACAGAAGAATGAAAAAAGTTGGCGAATGGGGACATCTTGTCCTGTTAACAAGATAACGAACGCATACAAGAAAATAATTAATTAATTCAGTAAATGGCAGTTCATAAATCGTATATACTCACTCCAAAGAACAAAATGCAGAACGCTAGAGCAAATCCCATGAAAAGTGGAGCAAACGTAAGAATAAAAGATCCGAAACATTTAACTACATGTCCAAATATTTCGACGTATTTCGTCAACGAAGGCAAACGACCAATTTGAGGAAGTAGGAATGCAAAGGCAAAGAATACGGTGAACTATAATTTGAAAACGAACAAATATTAGTAACAATATGTATTAATTATTAAATTAAATAGATTACAGCAGCCACTTGGTACTGCAAAGCACTAATTGAAGTTTGCGCTTGTAGATTAGGTAGCGTTGTGGCAAATACGCAGATAATTAGTGTCCAATGTCCCAAATTAAGCCAACTGCGAATATGAATTAATTGATTCCCTGAGTTTATTCTTGTGTTAAAGTTTGTATTTTACCTGCGAAGGTATATTCTAGGCGTTATTATCAAGCGTCCCAATTCGGTGAGCAGTAGAAGGAAAGCGGAAACGATTATAATGATCACTTTCAGACTTAATCCAGTTTCAATTTCACATCTACTAAGAGTCAGAGAATTTATTTCAGTGTCATCCCCAAAATTGCGTTCTTGTGGGGCAGGACTTGTTTTTGAGGTGGGAGTCCTCATGAAAAGCTGGCAGGGACAACTGAACACATAAACTTGAAGAACGTAGCTGGTATACATTATAACCCATAGAATCTACATTTAAATTAGTATATAGTCAATATTGCAATTAGATAGATGAATAACTACATATGTGAAACTCACGTTAAAAATTAATGAGGACCAAAAGAAGCCACGGACGCGTTTCCACTTGAGATGAAGAAATACCTGGACAAGTGGATGGATAAGGAGTGGTTCATGGGAGACTTTACTGTTTTCCAGTAATTCTGCAAGGAGGGTCATTTCTTCGTCCTGTTCTTTCGAATGTTTTTTCTTGGTTCGATTTTTCCCAATTTCAGTTGTATTCGGATGAGAATCAATTAAAAATGAATGACCAACCAGAGGACTGCAAAATTAATTGAATTTAAATACCATCAATTTCGTCAACATTAACGTCATTGGACGACCTACCCGAGATCCATCTTGACCACACATTTCTCATGGTGTGGGTCAAATTGGTCAATATAAATAGACTCGTTGAGCAAATGCAGAAGACAATGAGGCATTTTCCTAGCCAAGAGCTGTACGACGTTTGTACCTTGGTCATTCCTTCATAAAAAGTTACATGGTACTTTACCCATATCAACCTAACCTAATGGACCAGAATGGTTAGTTTGTGTTAGAAAATTACCTAAGATTTACATCTGCTCCATACGAGATCAACATTTGTGCGCACTTTGATAATTGGTTATCTATTGCAAGATGTAAAGCTGTGTTCCCAGTCTCGTCCTGAAGATTTACATCTACTCCATTGGAACTCAGAAGAAGGACCAAGCACGCTTCAGCGTCCCTTGTGCAGACATCGCAACTGCATCCTACAAATCTCACTTTATATACAATTTTGTTCAACAATTAATTTATGGGACTTACCTGTCGCCACCGTTAAATGAAGAGGACTCTTCCCTTCTCCATTAATAACGTTAGGATTAACACCATCTCGTAAAAGTGCTTCCAACTCCTGTGGATTTCCATTCCGGGCAGCTTCCAATACCAAATTACCGATTCCATGATCTTGAGGGAAACCATTCGTAGTCTTATCATAAGACCCTGAAGGAGCTATATGGTTTGTTTTGCGGTAATGATTGTGCAAATCTTTACTACCTCTTGGAGTCAGTTCCATGAGACCCATTTCTTGAGACATAATGATAACACTATTTCTTAATCACGCTGTTAACCATACGCAAATTGTATTCGATAATGTCCATGCGCATTTTACAAACTTTCCGTAACTAGCAAAATTACTAGCAAAATTTGTCTAAAATAGTTGAAGAATTTACCAGAGCAGGTGAATTTAATAAATTCGACTTTGCTACTACACCAAATACACCGAGTTCACCTGGCTGAAGGTGCAAAAAATATGGAGCAGAGTCAATTAATGCTTTCTTTCCTCTGCTAAATGAGAGTGCACACAGGTAGTATAGTGTTCACTACTGTATGTACTGTGTAAATAAATACACAAGTTTTACACTCACTTACACTACCTACTCCAGGGGAAACTTGTGAACCGTGACCTTTATATTTATTCACGCTACGTTTCTCCACCATCCTCCCACATCCGAGTAAAAGCCCCAACTAAACTGACTGTCTTGCTATATTTCTTGTTGCATCGTTTCATTTCATGCAAAAGATTCATCATCATCTTACTGAGATTGAGATGAATTGTGTGAAGTATTATTATGAGTGAGAGTTACTTTGTTGTTCTTAGTCATCCATTTTACATTGAATCATGTTTCTTGGTAGAAAGAATTGCAATAAGTATTACATGCGATGATGCATTATACAGATACATATTATGTAGTATTAAAGCTTTATATCCTGTAAAAATTGACTTCACTTTTAGTGTTTTGAGGTGAATTAACTTCTGCATGAATCTCAACTTATTGGCTACAACAACTCATACATATCATTTACTTGATTGCATAATATAGATTAGACTCGTGAGAGCTTTTAATACTTGCAGTAAGAAAATAACAACTTAACACAGTCAGAGTGTAAACTTATTTTGGTGAGAAAAATTAAGTAATTAATTAAGAACTTTGATATCGAGAATGAATGTATAAAGTAAGTTTTTGCTGAGACTGCGACATGAATTAATTTCGTTAATACACATTGTCTGCAATAAGACAATGTCCAATTATAAATAACAAACTGTATAATTTTGCAAAATGCAATTTTGCAATCCAAATTATCTGCATTTATTAATAAATATATTTTGCAGGTATTAATACTTATTTATGCTCCAGTTTATCCATATTATTCGTGGGAGACAGTGACAGTCATGATTTTCGAAGGAAGATTTGGTGGATAAAGGTGATCTCACCGAATGCCTTTGTAGTATTTAAAATCAGAATGTACCTATAGCAGGACAATTGCATAACGCAAAGGTACAATGAAAATAAACTACATACAAAATCTTGTAGGACTGACTTGTAGGACATTTTATTTACGCTTCTTTATAAATCAATAAATTTTTATAAAAATTAAGTATTAAATTCGACAATGATTGACTCGATACACTATAATAACAAGGCTATTTGGTACTAATTTCACTAATCAAGTATTTTCAATGAATAAGATATTCATTGACGTCATTTGAAAGTACTGAGTTATTAAAATATTACAACAATTCTAGTTAACTTCATCAATTATAAACTCACTTATCTGCTTATGGTACTCTGGTTGCAATTTTGAAATCAATTCTTCTCTAGTAAGCCACAAATAATCTTTATATTCTGCACTATTCTGTTCGTCACTTGATTTGCTTTTGTCCTTAGTTTTCGAACTAATTTCCCCCGAGATAACTTGAGCTTTAAAAAAGAATACCTAAAATGTAGACAAATATCAGAATTATTGAAAAAATTCTCAGTACATCAAATGGCACATTTTTGTTAATGAATAAACTCACTTTCGCCCCTGATGATTCGAGATGCTGAGACGCTACTGAACGTTTTGGATATTTATATTTATAGATCCCCCATGGTGCATTTCCTAACACTTTAGCCTTGATTTCTGGACACACCTCCTTTAAAACACGTTCAGCGGTCTATATTCAAAGAAAATTAATGTTTATTAATTATTATGCATATGAAGACAAATATTTATTATTACAGCGAACGAAATAGAAAATCTACAAACCTGTCTCATTGTTTCTCCACTTTGCCATCTACCCTGAGGACACATCCATTTGTAGTCCGTTCCCAATTTTTGCTCAATCAGTAAAAGTAAATGAGAATCTAAAGCTCGCTGAAGTGATTTCTGATCATTGTTCTTGTCAGCATCTAGAATCAATAAAACGAAAAAGAATATTATTACCATATTTATTTAAACGCAACTATTACAAGTCTTACTAGTTTTTCGGCTACCAAGCCTAAATTGGTTATGTTCGGTCAACCATAAATCTTCCTCATCTTGAGCCGTTATAGAAGCACCTTGCTCAACGTCGATTTCGCCTGACTTAATTTTTTCAATAATGACCCTACAAATTTAGGCTAAAATCATTATTAAGGGTCCATGAATTACAATAAATATTCTGAAATGTCGTACAAATCTTTTGCCTTCCTGATTTCGTGACTACTTTTCCTGCTCAACTCAAATTCGTATTTCGACAATAGTGTCGCGTATTCTTTCTCGATAGGGATCATATCTTGCGTAATAATGGGTCTTCTTTCCAGAACCACTCCAGCAAACAAATCCCATTTTGCTGGTGTCACTGGTGGTGGCTGTAGTTGATCCGAAGCATTCGATTTTGATACAGCAGATAGTTGACAACATGCCGCAGAATTTGATAAAAGCCGACACGATTGTCTCGAACTATTCGACATGAAAAGACGACCAACCACTGTCAATTGCATTTCTGCAAAAGTAACAAAATACACAATTAATTATTAAAGCAAATTAATTTAATACATCCATTATAATATAATGTTTTATAAGTTTTAACAATAACCTTTAGAATGTATTATAATTCTTATCCAGTGGTCCCACCAGACTTATTCACTCCACTTAATTGTTGATTCCTATACCTGGCCGGTGATCTGTCCAGTAATTTTTTGGGTCTGACGGTTATTACCTCCAGCCCCAGATTTCCAACGTCTACTAATAACTAAATTATCAGAGTGTGTGAAAAATTCGGTTTTCCAATTTAATTGGATTTATTTCTAAAATTAAAATCAAGATGTTCTCACTGCAACGAAAAAACACCGAGAGAATTCGCGGACCCTTCTTATTCGTGAATTCACCCGAATCCAAAATCACAACCGATTCCATTCAACTTACTCCAAATTAGCGGTCCGCATCCGCAAAGTTGGCTTCTCCGAAACTCGGACTAATTAAATGACGATAAATTTAATTCATCCAACATTGCCAACTTTTAGTGTTACATGTTGAACTAATTATGTTAGGTTTGGGCTTGTCACATTTAGTAAAATATTAAAGTTGCATATTATATGAATTCGAATGTGTGTGGCCAAGTGGGAGGATGCGAGATGCGAATTTGATCATTCCATTCCAGTCGCCATCATATGATGTTTTAAAAACTGTACAAAATAATAGGAAGAAGATTCGATCGATAAGTTAGTTGTTGATTTTATTGTTACATTCTATTTAATTGGTGGGGTTTATTTGGGTGCGGGTGGAGATGGTTAAATTATAAACAAAATACAGAAGAAACAGGTAATCAAAAAGTAGCATTTGTTTTGAGTTGTTTATTTTTGTTTGATGTGGTACCAGATTTGGTTGGGATGAATTATAATTTGTTCGTGAAATCGATTAATTTTGTTATTTAATTTTTTTTAAATGATTCTTGATTAGATTCGACATTGACGGTGTTGAAGACAATGTATAATGGATTGATTAATGACTAACGGACCATCGTCGTATTATGGCTTCTTTTAATGGGGGTGGGGGTGGGGGAGGAAGTGCAGCTCCTCCATGGAGAACTGGAAGCGATCAATACAGTCCAACAATTAACGGTGAGTGACTATAGTCTTTATTGGCACAAGTTTCCAAGATATTTCTTAAGAAGCCCATTTGTTTGTAATCTGTAACGTTATCGGTTCGGTTGCATGAACTTATACTATTGTGTTATATTTAAGGTGAAGGGAATGGAACACATGCACATCACGTATCGTCGCCCTCACACTCACATTCCCATCAGAAGAAGGAAAGAGATCTCCAGAACCAGAAGAACAAGACTCATGAGACGGTTGTAAATATGCTGTCGATGCTGACTTTGGGCGTGGAAGATTCTTACGAACAAAGCAAGGCAACTTCATCAGCAACTGCATCCAAAACTGATTACGGATTAGTTAACGCTTCTACAGATAACCAAAGGATGCTCCTTCTGAGTATGGCGAATACACCGGAGAGTTGTTTAACCCTAAGAAGAGCCGGATGCATACCGCTACTTGTGGAACTGATTCATCCGCCACGTGGGACGGAAGGGATGCAACCTCCTGAAATTATTCAAGTCAGAGCGGCGAGAGCGCTCAAGAATATTGTGCAATTTAATCCTGATGAGAAAGAGTAAGAAAAATATTGAAATAAATTTCGGCTGATTAATATAACGTTGTTTTGTGTTCTCCGAATGTGCTCCCGCAGGAAAAAGAAAGAGCTTAGAGTTTTGAGACTGTTGGAAGGGATTAGACTCTTCACGGAAGCAGGTAAGTTAAAAAAAAATATATATTAGTAATTTATGTGATAGGACTGAAAGCTAAAAGAAATTCTGTGTCTTGTGCAGTGAAAGGACTGCTCAAGAAACAGAAAAGTGATGCAGAGGACCAGGAACTAAATGCAGAAGAAAAACGAGCCACGACGGCATCATCGGAAAATATTCAGCACCCCACAACAAGCTTGGGAGCAATCATGAAGCTATCTTATGATGAACAGCATCGTTATACTATGTGTCTTTTAGGTAAAAATAGTACAATGATAGTCGTAATTTGCGCTGTGTACAATCTTATCTAATTAGAATTCAAATCTTTATCTTAATCTTTCCTAAAATATCATTTTAGGAGCGATTCATGCCTTGGCTGATCTTACAGTAGTGAGTGACTTGCCTTTTAGAAATCGTATAATAAAATAAATTATGTTCAATAATTGGTTATTTTTTTAGTCTGATCATCTAATTCACGGAAACGACCCCCACAATATCAAAGAAGACTGTTTAAATCTGCGCCGTCTCACAGGCATGGCCCTTACCAATCTCACAGTCTACGACAAAACCAACAAAGCACTTCTATGTGGCATGAAGGATTTTCTGATGTGTCTGGTAAATCAATTAGAATGTGACAACGAAGAGATTTGTAAAATAAGTGCAAGGTATGTTCACATTAATAATTAATTTAATGTATTGATAGTTAAATGCTATACTTTGAACATGTTTGATCTTATATACTCCTCACGTAATTTTATTTATGCTTAATTCAGTGTTTTACGAAACCTGTCATGTCGTGTGGATAGCGGATCGATGGCAGCATTAAGCGAAGGTAAGTTAACTTGATTTTTATTCATACCACAAATTAATTAATCGCAATTTATTAATTTAATTAGTGTCGCCTTGCTCGAAATTAATGATGGCAGCTATGAGAGGTAAGAAATTTCACCCCTCCCTAGTGCCTTCTCCATTTACATATTTGATCACAATTCATGATTGTTCTTAGCTCAAAAAGAAGCTACGCTTAAAGCAAATCTCGGAGCTGTTTGGAATCTGTCAGCACAATCTTCAAAGAATATGGTAATTTAATTGAATAACGTTGTTTTAATTGGATTTGGATTATGTTCTACATATTTTGTATAGGCGGATATCAGTACAGCAGCACAGGATGCGTTACCATTTCTGATTTCTTTGATGAAGCTGAATAATCCAATTATGAAAGAGATGAAAAACCCAATGACAATAATTGAACACTCGTCGGGCATTCTACGCAATATTTCCCAGCACCTTCGGGTTTCCCCCGAATTAAAGAAAGTTTTGAGAGAGAATCATTGCTACGAAATACTATTGGATCATCTTAAATCTAGCAGCATGTTAGTTGTCGGAAATGCATGTGGAACACTGTGTAGCCTTTCTGGAGGTAAATTATTTTTTAAGTTTTAAATTTTCCATAATTTATTTACTGTTATTTATTTCAACCCTCATCTTTTCGTATTAATTCAGGACCTGAATGTGAAGAAGACCAACGTAAATTGTTAGATCTCAATGCTATCCCAATGCTCAAAAGTTTGGTATACTCAAAAGACCAAAGAATATCTCAAGGATCTTCAACTGCTCTGCGCAATCTGTTGTCCTCGAAATTCGCTAAAGAATATACTCCAAATCTTGACTCAAGACTTAGCACGCAAGTCTATACTGGTCATACTTCCGATAGAAGTTACTTGAATATGCAGCAACATAAATCGCCAAGTTCGGGATCAGACCATGAAATAGAACACGAAAATTTGACCTCATCAGCTACCACCAACGTTTTCAATCAACATCGAATTGTACAACAGGACCCTCCAGTTGCTCATCAGCAATCCACATCATCAGCTGCCAGCTTGTTTCAGCAAAGAAGTGTGGGTCAGGATTCAGTTACTGTACAGCTTCATGGACACCCACCACTATCTTTGCCACTTAGCCAGCCAGGAGGATTTCGAAATAGACCCTCAACAATAAACTACTATACGGACATGGAACCCCTGGATTTGACAATTACCTCAGCAAAGTCTTCTCCTATTCACGTAATTTCTGCAAAGGAATTTGCAGGGATTGGTAATAATCATCACCACCATACCCATAACCTCCCGAGAGGACCGTCAGCAGGACAGACTAATAAATTTCAGAATCGATCTCAATCCCAATCACAACAACTTCAACCGTATAGGTTCTATAACACAAATCCGGGGATTCTTCATCATCAAGGTGCAGAATTAGATGCAAGATGGCAAATGGACTACTCGAATGCTAACTTCAACCGAAGTTGCCCAGAAATTTTGTCAAGATTTCACAGCACCTCTACACATCAAGGAATGATTGAATCCTCCAAACCATTGGATTATTCAGCAACTGGTTCTGCATCATCTTCAACTCGTGGGGGTGGGGGTGGTGAGGCATCGGCGTGTGAAAATCTATTGAACGATTCCAATGGAGGAGGCGATACCACTTTTAACTACTCTCTCAGATTCGCTGAAAATGACGGTGACGAAGATCCAAATCATCATCATCACTCTGGAGGAAATGCCAAGTCGGAGGACACCGTCAAAACCTACTGTTATGAGGGCACTCCACAAACATTCTCTAAATCTAACTCGTGCCAGGATCTTGTACAGGAATTGGAATTTGAACGAGAAGCTGCATCAGGTTCTAATAATAATGCCAACAAATTGCAACCAATTGATGAAGTGAAACCATATTATGTGGAGGATACTCCTGCTGCATTTTCACGAGCTAGTTCGCTCAGTTCGATTCATTCCTCGGACGAAGCAATGCAAGGGGAGAATGCTGAATTTGCAGAATCTTCAGAGTTACAACAGCAAAATTCAAAATCGCCTGAAACTCTATCGACCAGTACTCCTCCCATGACTTCCCAAATTCCTCCACAGCCTATTCCCCGAAAAAGAACCAGTCTTCCACACACCCCATGTCGAGTAACATTTTCTGCAGAGGAGACACCACTAATGTTTTCACGATGCAGTTCGGTTGCTAGTTTGGATAGCTTAGATGTTGGAATGGGGCATGGGGAATCAGGGGCTGGCAATGATGATCTAAGCGACTACAGCCGAAGAGAAAGTGAAGTGGTCAGTCCCAGTGAACTACCTGACTCACCACGAGCTTTAGTTCCTCCCGTGCGATTCTTGGGAAATAATAATGCATCTGTTGATAAATCTGAAGAAGATAAACCAGAAAGTAAAGATTGCGAAGATGTTGTAAAAGTTTATTCTACTTCGATGATGGAAAAGAGTGGACTCAACAGTTGCAGAAGTCTCAGTCCACTGACTGTGGATGGAGAAGAACTCCCAATAATTGGAAAGGACAAACTAATTCACAAATCTGCGGCAACACAAGATAATGCACCGCTCTCTGGTTGTACAGTTGATACTGCACAAAATGGTAATATAGACACCGATAAACCCAAACGAGCCGTATTTCCAGATGACGAGTTAAAAGTTTTTGCGATGGAAGGAACACCATTTTATGGAGTTTCAAATGCAACTTCTTTGAGTGACTTAATGGCAGATATTGATGAAACGGAAGCCGTTGATATTCCAACTTCAAATCAGCAACAATCGACCCAGCAACAGCAATCGACACAACAACAGCGGTCCACGGAGGTTCAAATCGCGGAAAATGCTGCTCTTGCCCTTGTAACGAGAACGCCAACTGCAGATAAGAAATCCCAGAAAAGCACACAAGAAAATGAAACTGTAAATCATAAATCAGAATCAAATACTGAAGAGCCAATTTACAGCGATGCTCAGCTTTTAGAGAAGTGCATTCGAGTTGGGAAGGCCATGGGAATTCCGAAAAGTCAATCAGAATTTAGAATTGGTAATAATATACAAACTTCCAATATTGGCACATCCATTGATAGCTCTGTGACAAAAATGTCGAACGGGTTACATCGCGAAAACAACACTGGGAAACAAAAACTGACTAGTAAATCACAAGACTTTGAATTCGATGATCCTGATTTGGCTGCACTTATTCTTATCGGACGCGGAAATCGAACCAAGGATAAAGACAAGGCTTCTAAAAGTAAAAGCAGCAAACGCGCTGACAAAATCAAACAACCACTTAATAACAATGCAGTAGTAGCTATTATTGTTCCTAAACCGGCACCAGATTTCCAAGCAGAAGCCGTTGTATATGGGGTTGAACATGTTCAGGCACCAACAGCAGAACAGACTGCTGCAATTTCTGACGTTGAACATTCTCAAGTTTCCGTACAGGAAACTCGGCCAAAACTGGATAAATTGGATTCGGTGGATGGAAAGTCTACTGAAGAATGTATTTCCAATGTTTCTGAGGAAAGTCCGTCAAATTCAAATAATAACGAATCAAATGCTTCAAATATAAATTCGAACTCAGTACCAGTTTTACCACCATTAGACCCCAACCAAGTGTCCACCATGTCTCTAGGTTCTGAATGGAATGACGAAACGCCTACATTTTCCTCACCTATTCCGTCAATGTCAATTTCAACGGCTTTCAAACTAGCCGAAAGTATTAACGTGGAATCTTTGCCGATTGATAAGCCTCCAATACCACCCAAGAAATCTACTGGAAAGCCAAACATGAATGAAAGCCTCAACCTAAGTTGCTTATCTGTTTCTATTCAGCATGATTTACTGGATAATATTGAGCCTCCGTCAACCTTTTCTAACTTGGTGTCATCCACTGATTGTGCAGAAAGTCCTCAAGTTCTACCCAGATCTCAAGCCTCTACCCTTTCGGACAAACTAAACAAGAAATGGAAAGCGTTAACAGATGCTGCCAACACTAGTTCACATTCTAATTTAACGGGACAGAAACCCCCAATGGATTTTGACATGGAAAATAGCGAAGGTAATAGACTTGATGTAAATATTAGTTAATTAAAATTCGAGTTAGATTAGGCTCAATGGCGGAACTTATTGAGACACGGGCACTTTTAAATGGATGGTTCAATAGATGGTAATAATTCTAAACCCTGACCCACACACCGTTCTTTTTCTCGAATGTCAATGCTCCACTGAAATATTATAAGAAAGTCATTTAGAATGTATTCAATAAGGAAATTCAAATATGGTTGTAAATGAGCCCAAAAGCACTTTGGAATTCAGAAGTAATTTCGATTTGTTCTCATTAAGACGTTGTTGTTCTCGCCTAGTGGATACAAACGGTAATAAGTAATTCCACAATTGGTCGTACAATTAGTATTACTTAGTATTACTTACTTTTCGTCAGATCCAACATGCTTATTCGAGTTATGCATAGCATACGTTGTGTATGATAGCTGGTTGGTTGATGGTATTAGTAGTATTGCAACTATTGCAAGTAAACAAACAAGCAGGCGGAGATGTAGTGACACAGGTATAATAATTTCGTATGACGATATCATTGTTGGAAAAATCATAGCATTGAAAGAACATCAAGATCAAAAAAAAAATCAACACTGCCTACATCAATGATTATTTTTTTCTGAATTTGATATCTAGACTTCACAATGATTTCCGTGGCCAGCATCAAGTCAGAAATCTACGAATTGTCATCAAATGAAGTTTTCCAGTCGGCGGTTGAAGAATTTGGAGACAAAACGGAAGGCAAGGGACAAGGGGATAATAGCATAGGTGTAAATACATACACAATATTTCCACCGGAAAATGCCAACAGGTAATGGAAAACAATTACAAATTATAATAAAGTAGGCTCAATGCCATATATAATTGTGTACTTTTAATTACCAACAGATTGTCTGGGGTCAAATCAACTGATCTTAGCGATGGGAGGAATACTGTTGTGAGTGACGATTTTACAGACGCAGAAGACATTGAAGAGTTTGAAACTGCCCCAATTGATGAAATGAGCGATGATGTAATTGCGGAACCTGAAAAGGCAGATGATGAAAAAGTGATTACTACGGACCTTCCCAAAAGCAGTACTACTCTTATTGAAAAAAATGCATCATCAAATCTTCAATCTGCAAAGCCTTGCTTGGAAGTGCACCCTATGGTTGAATCCTCCAAATTCAATACATTTGTTGTGAAAAAGTCTCCAATGTCTCCTAGATCTTCACCGCGACAGAAACGCCGTGATGATCCAGGTAAGTTCCAGAATATAAATTTTAAGACTTGGGTCGTTTGGATTTCACTGAACTATGTAGACAACTTATTAATGACATTATTTTGCTCCAGATCGATACAGAACACATACCATAAATCCAATAAACATGGGCAAAGCATTTGTACACGATGCTAACGGAAACCCTGACTTAAAATTCGCCACCTTCAGAGTTGGAGGTCCTAAAGTTATCAAACCCATGTCGTCACAAAATATGAATGTCGATTCGGATTCGAGTAATTCCCCAGCATCCACTCCTGGACATAGCCCCAGAGGGATTCGTGGCAGACGAAAGCCTCTGTACAGTTCTTTACCTCCGAGTGCAATTGTTCGGAAACAACAGAAGATCGCACCACCACCAGTGCCACCAAAACCGGCTAGAACAAGTTCATCCCCGGCAAGAAGTACAACTAGCTTAAGTGCTGGTGGTGGGGTGTATGTACGTCCAACACGAACCACGGAGCTCAGAAACGCTGCCAACAATAGTTCCAGAGATCCATCCAGAGATAGTTCTCCTCGTCGAATTGAAACCATGAGTAGCCGAAACAGCTCAAATTCCAGTCTGAATTTAATCCATGGATCTTCTCGAATGTCTGATTGTGGGGCTTCAGTTTCATCAGGAAGGCCCAAAGTCGCGCCCAAGCCACCTGTAAGGACCACGCCTTCCATTACCGCTGGCAATACCTTTTCTGGATCAGCATCCAATGTACCGATCCACATTAAAGCCAGCAATTCATCATTCGGCTTTGGTCAGCAGACCAAAATAGGAGATTTTAACGACAGTATCAACATGAAGGGTTATAGTACGCTCCCAAAATCTAGTAAATTCCGATCAGAAACACCCTTCTCAATGGACCGTTACTGTGCCGGTGAAAGCAAAGAAAGCATTCCTGGGAGTGAGAAATCCGGAAAAAGTGGGATTGGGAAAATTTCTAACTTGTGGAAGAAAATGGACTTTCGGAGCCACAAAGAACCACAACCTGCGATTGCACCCAAAAATAATGCCAACCCATCCGACAACAAATCCAAATCCCAACATTCCTCATCAGAGAAAGATAAGAAAGCAACTCAACAAGCCAAATCAAAAATTCAAAACTTTTTTGGACGAGGAAAAAAAGAAAAACCGGCGGCAACAAGTGGAATTCCAACAACCATTCAGAAGCCCTTTCGTGAGCCCCTTCCCATCCATTCAGATCCTGCTTGCCATATTGTTTTTGCTGATACTGCACCTGCTTCAACGAGCAGCATCCGAGTGAGAAGGGACGGGGACAATAAAGTTATCGTGCCACCATTTAATTACACTCCTCCTGATCGGTCCAATTCAGTAAACTCAAACAATGAAAACTCTAAAGGAACAACTGTTGATGAAATGAATCCATCCGCAGCACCTCATGGAGTCAGAAGCTCCAAAATCACGACTGTGTAAATCGTCACAATGTTATTAATGTCAATTTGTCGTATCGTACGTTTCATAATGACAGCTTTTCTACTTTTTACGTTCCATGCGTATACCTGAAATTATTATTATTATTGAACTGATTTTATTTATTTTGTTGAATCAAGTATTTTTACTGTTTTTATTGGTGACTTTTAAATATGGATCTCGATATTTTAATTTATTGCAATAGTCAGTATCGTGCGGCAATTGAGGTGTATTAAGTAAAGATGCATGAATTCCTATAATGATTTTGAAACTATCTTAATCAATCCTCTAAGCATATTACCCAGTAAGATGTCTTGAGCCTAAACCTATGTTTATTCAGGCAATCTAAGCATAGATATTCTTGACTTTTATCAAACCTAAATATTTTACGAGATTATTACACAAACTGTTGTGATCGTGGAAATTATTTTGTGCCAACAACAATAATTATAAAAACGCCAATTCTTCCAGTATCATTCTGTTGCAATACTTATTATGGTCCGTAGATAATCAATCAATTATCGTGTGTGCTGCAAATTTTAACTTATTTATTTATTTTAAATATTTATTCGATTGCGAAAAGATGTATTTCGTCTGTAGATTGATATAAGTGTCGTCGTTGTATTTTGACTGCAAACCAAATAAATGCAATTTCGTCTGTACTTACTCACATGTACATTGCCTGTTTTCTTCTCTGCATCTTATTAGCACTAGTTTCCTTTGGGAGAAAGTTGATGTAGGATTTGAGCACAATGGTGAAAGGTGATTCGGGACAAGCATCCGAGTAGTGGGGGACACATTTTCCCTCATTTTCCATTCCTTGAAGTGCCGCACCCTTGAATTCGGGTGGCATAGAGGCCAGTTTACCACTACACAAAAGATTATAGACTTGTCTAATTGCTACTTTTTAAAGAAATTTTACTACAATACCTGAAAACATGATATATTTTAATTATCCAGTCCGGAAGTCGTTTCAGAGCGCCATGAGCATAGCACACAGTCAACAAATCACAACTTTTAGATCGCACACTTCCAGATTGAGGAGGCATGAAGGAAAACATCCCATCCAAAATGGTAGTGGATTTATAGTGGCTGGATTCGGCATATTTGGTGATGAAATCAGTAAAACCTTTCCAAATTATGTCGACGAGTAACAGATCACCATCATCAGATTTATAGTTTTGTTTAAAATCTGTCCGGTCCGAAGAGTTGGTCCAAAGTGTCTCTTGATTTTTCAACCAGGTTGTATTCAACGCTGGGAAGTTCCGTGGGACTGGAATTAAATATTCTGCAGACGGTATTTCGATAACATCAAGAGCTGAAAAAATAGACCGGTTTAGTACCTGTAAAATTTTTATATTCAAATCTATGTAATTCAATTCATGATAGGCTCCCTTACGCTCTTCTACTGCAAAGTCCATCCTTTTGGATGCAGTCGCCTGAGAAGGCAAACTTACTTCCACATCTCCAAGGACATATTTTTGGGACGGGATACCAAACATATATCCAAATGGAGCCGTGATAACCCCAAAAAATAGAATAGCGTTAAGTGCAAGAGCAAGTACCACGGATAATGCTCCTTGGATAGGGAATCTTCCAAACAAGTTTGCAATGTCATAGGGGACAGAGACCTTCATCCCCATATTCAATGGAAGAACGTATTGATTCTTGCCCGTCACTTGGTTAGGTAGACTTAACAGGTTGAAGTATATACAAACTTGGATAAGTGGTAAAATCCGAATCAATGAGAAAATTAAACGATACATGATTTTCAAACAGTTATGTACAGAGGTGTTTTTAATAGGAATGATATGAAATGAAGGTGAAGGCACCCTTGAAAAATTAACCTTGCGAATGTGAATGTCAGAGTGAACTATAAGAAACCGTTTTATTTTCGGTCTCACTAATGAATCAACTCATTAGAGTGGAGTTGGTATGTATTCGTATTCAATTAAATCCCCAATAAACTTACAAACATAAAAGGTTGTCTTTAATAGCGTGCGTTTTAGTAGAACGAACGGGTAACAAAAAGGAAGGATAAATAATAAATTATAAGATATTGTGATTTTCAACTTGAAATTTCAAGTATTTGGAAAAGTTCCTGATTTTTGTCTTTCTGTAATTGAGACCCTTTGACATATGCAGACAAAATCGGGATCCGATGTTCTCTGGGCTTCCGTACCTTGTAAAAAAATCATAATATTAATTTTGTGTTTAATAACTTGTAAATTGTAAATTAACTTACTCTTGCAACAAGCACAATTAAATGGACGTTGTTCAAGACCAATGCGAGTGTCGGTGAGATTGGATATTGTGAAAATGCAATTGAAATCTTCCCCAGAGTCAGAATTCGATTCATCATAATCATAGCTTGGACTCCACCCCCAACTCATTCTTGGCATTCTGGGGTTATACTTGACCTCTACAACATCGGCGTCAACTTCCTCTATCGCCGTGTTTCGTAAGTCAAACCCTAATAATAAGAATAAATGAATGGCTCAAGTAAAAAAATGTTAAATTTTGCATACCTAAACCGGACCGGAATGCAGCACAATTCGCGACACACGTACATGTCGCATTTCCAGATGGGACAGCACAGCTACAATTTGTTGTTGAGACTGACCGCACCCAACAAGAACTTCCACAAGAACGACATCGATAGGTGACTCCTGTAATGTTCGGATTTTGGTTAGCAATGACTGGGTAACAGTTTGTGTCGCAAGAACAATCCGCATCGTCATCATCGTTCTCCCATTCGTCAGAGTAGTCTGGTTTTGATGGAATATAAATTGGTGGGTGGTGTGGACGGAAAACTGCAAAATAAGAATTAATTATTACACTTTATTGCATTTTAGTAAACATGATGTGATAATGACTAACTTGGTCGTGGCCTTGGTCGCGGTCGAGGTCTTGGTTTCAACTTCTGTTTTAATTTGTATTTAAGCTTTTCTGGGATCAGTATAGGATAATTTGGTGCCACTGTATCGTGAGGATAAGGACGATCCACCGGACTGTTGGTGCTGTTGCTGGTACTTTTCAATATGCATATCATGGGGCGAAAACTATCGTCAAACGCTCTGCAGTATTCTACAGTTTATATACACGTTATAATTGTTTATGTCCATTTTCAATGTTTGGCTTGTTAACAAAATAAAACTTACGTTCAATATTGAGGTAGGCATAAGACAGTGATGTAAATAAAACCAGGCTAATCAAAGAATTTAAAATATTTGTCATTTTGAGAAACCTAAACCTTGGAGTAAATCCTTGAACCAGACTATTAGGATGAAGGCTTGCTAATAAATTGAATCATAATTTAAATTCATCTGTTGACCCGAATGATTAAGACAATTCCGCAAAATGTGATAAAAAGAGAAAGTTTAGTGGAATACATTTCAATTTTGTTTTAAAGAATTATCCGATTGGGTGCACATTACACTTTATGACCATGTTGGTGGATGAAATTCGTGATAGTCCAATTTATAATAATAATTCATAGGTACATGCTTATGCTCTCTATGTAAACCTGAAAAAAGTGAAACGCATGTACAACGGTACATTATCTGTATGAATTATATTATTATTATTGCAATGAAAAATTGCATATAAGCTGTTGCTAGATCCTTTTATGCATTCAAATCATAAACAAGTTTGAATTTAGTGAAGCAAACTTCCCAAAAAAGGTGGTGATCAATTGATTGACATTTATACAGTTAAATTTTATTTATTATGGATGCATGAGTCTGGGAGTTAGTAAAAGTGGTAAAGTTTATGAAATCAGTCATCCGAAAATGTCAATTGACAAGTTTAGTTACATAGTTCTGTGAATTAATCAGACTGATTTGCTCGTTGTTGAAGCGTGTTCCATCTTTAGCTTTCTCTGACTATTGGATTGAAATAAATTTAAATAAATGGCACCTTTATCCACCAATTCTGTCAAGCAAAAAAAGATTGAAACCCTGATGATAACGAACTTCTTAAAACTATTAATACAAAATAATTAACTTCTTCGTACACCGGGTGTACGTAATAATTACGACCGGATCAACAGCATTGAAACGACTTGATTAACAGTGAAGTTCACAATGAGTAGAGGCGTTAATTGATCCACAAAATTAGACCCCAATTGAATCTTGAGTGGGGTAAAGGAAATCGCCATTTTCTTGACCCAATGCTTTCGTCTGAGTTTTGAGGAGTTTTTCCAGTCTCTAATCATTTGACAAGATTGCTCATGCATATTCGCTGCTCTGGTGTTCATTACCTTGTGATCAATAAAATTCATGTTTTGTATCAAAAAAACGGAAGGAATATCATCTTTCTTACCAGAAGCGCAATTATCCCATCGAACGCCACCATTGGGAAGTATGAAAAACCTAATCATTGCGCAAACTGGGTCATATCAAGATTTTAATACGTACCGATTATATGTATCGCATACCTGGCATAGGAATCTTCCCTGGTAGTCTTATGCAGGCATATAAGCAAAAGATGAGAAGGGCCGTCATCCCTCCGATAAAGAGGGGGAAATAATAACTTTTGAAGCACATGTTCATCTGCATCTCAAGAATTTGTAAGCAACGGTACAATTGTAAAGGTGCCTTTTGCACAGCGGATGATGTACGGATAACTCCTAACCGTTGAATGAGGGGAAAGTTCCTAAAATCAAGAGTGAACGATAACACACAATACCAGTGGATGATAACACACAATACCAGTGGATTTTATCCCTCTCCGGAAACTTACCTTCGAATGATATACAAGTAATCTTGTAATTTTGGAATATTAAATTTCGAAAAAATTTAAATTTAAAATTTAAAATTTAAAATTTAAAATTTTTTAGAAATTTACAAACCTTGTAGCAGGGCAATGCTCATGAAAAAGAGTCCAAACATGGTAAACACAAATGATAATACCATATCCAAATGCATCCAAAAATTCAAAATGCCAAGACCACAATATGCCCACCATGAAGTTGTGGTGCAATGATTATTCTTATAGGTGAATAGGACAGAACCAATAAATGGTGGGAGACAAGGATGCGCCATAAGGATTAAAAAGACCATTGTTGGCACCATCCAACCAGTTATCATGCCCAGTACAAGCAAATTCCTTTCAAATTTCTCGCCATTTCCGACCGGGTTTGCTTCTACGGTTTTGACAACTGCAGGATGGTTCAACTCGTCATTATCGTCATCATGAGATGGTTTGCTTGCTACTATAAAAAATGCATTGTTAAAGCATTTCAGAAATATAATTTTTTTAAATACTTAAATATGTCCACATTGCTTGCCTTTATCACGCCATCGCTGAAAAGTTTTATACGTGCCCAAACATTTTTCGAAATCCAGTTGCGAATTTACCAATTTGATCATTTCTTTTTCGAAAATCCAACAAACCACTCGACACCCGTTGCACATGATGTAACCGATTGTGAAATATATTGCGAGCATATTGTATGCTACCCCAAATTTTGGAATATCTCTCAACATCAGACTTAAAATGAGGAAAATGTTATGCCCAATTGCAATCGCAATGTGCAATTTAAATTGGCGAATTCTGGCTGGAGACTGGACAGATCGGAGACGTTGATTTGCGGCATCCCATTCAATAGAAATTGATGCCAATTTGTTGCACATTCCCAGAAAGAATTGATAATAACGGATAATTTTTTTCGAATACATTATATCTGTTCTTTTTTTTGGTTTGAAGTTCAGGGCAAAATGGGTCGACAATTTTTAAAGTAATGACTATATGAGTATGTAAATGCAAACTATTAATGACTGTGTGATTAGTACCGTTCAATAGAATCGTCGTTATGTGTAATGTCTTTTTTCTTCTTGTAATTAGCCTTCAAAGAGGTTGGACTAAGGAATTCATACGAGAAAGTCCGCAATTACTTATATCCGCTTTTTATGAGAGAAGGCAGTGTATGATACAGATACTATTACCCTGACTTTAACATTTGTAAATTGGTTGCAGTGACGGAAGTAAATAGCTCAAAGCACTTGTTTGTCTTAATGATGGCATGTAAATTGGATATTAACTTTCTTTTCAGAATTTATAATCCCCTTTCTCTAACAAGGCACGTAGAAAGTTCAATTCTGTTTTAAATGTTGCTTTATTTCAGCCGACTGAAAAGTAAGAAAACAAAGAAATCGTGGAATTATAATTCATACGGAAATGTAAATGTATTTATTTACTGTTCTATGTATAGCAGAAGTTTCAATTAAACCATAGAGAGACCCAAACCGAGTCTGGATCAAATATACCACGCACCATGCCAATTTATATATGACCACGCACACCAACCAACACTTAAGTCTTCTAATTAGGCGTCTCAGTAGTTGACATCGCACCTTGTTGCTGCAGTAGCAGCTGCTGTTGGGGTGTGGCACTTGCTTGAAGTAAGACAATTTCGACAGTAAAGATGACAGAAACAACCATCAAGAGAAATGCTCTTGTAACGACAAAGCATCCAAGTCCACTTAAACCAATAGGTCCGGCAGATAGCATTCTTTCCATTCGTTCCAACTGTCATGTGATTTAAATAATAACATCTTGAATAAATTATTAGACTTACTATACTTGTCGGTCAATAAAATTACACGAGTCTCAGTTTGCCCAGAATTAATTATTAATCAAACCGATTAACAATTAATATGGGGCACTGTATTATGCCTTGGTGTAAAACTAACCTCCGAACAATACTCCTTTGTGGAACATCTCTGTATACAAAGTGTGATTTGGTGGACATATTCGTTTACTTTTGCAGCCATAATGGACACGGCTAAAACACGGAGTAACAAGTGGATGAAAGAGCACAGGGAGAAAGCAGAGCCCAAGTAACTAGGATTGTGTGGGGTCAGTCCTTGATGTATCTTTTTTGTATAAAAAAGAGGACACTTAATATTGATTAAGTAGTATATGTACAACTTATTATTGTACCTCCAAACAGATGAAGAATATATTTGCAGAATACGACAGGAAGATTAGTGGTGATAAAAACTGTTCAAATTCATCCAATAGCTTACACAGGGTCAAGTGATCCTTTCTTACTTGGGACCACTGAAATCCAGCTGGAATGTAATGATGGTAGAATAGTACAAGTTGCATAATTTCATATAATTATTTGATTTACCTTGATTTTGGCTAATCGATAGAAAGTTTTTGTCCAAGGATTTCTCATTCCCCAAGAAGTTGTGGGTAGTTTGATCAACTAAAATTTTGAACTTGTAATACAAAGCTCTCGAACAAAGAACGAGAAAAAGATCAGCATATGTCCAAGATAACGAAGCAAGCATTTTTGTGATCAGTAGGATTGCTGTCAAAAATGGGTTATAAGATATCAATGTGGCCCAAAATGGATGAGATCGCAAAAAATATGTTTCAAAACTGGTGGAAAAATTTGATATGAAAGTTGTTTGATCTAGAAAAAAGAAGATTATCCATTAAGCATGATTAAGAAAATTCATTTGTAAATGAATAATGACTTACTTGTATGTCTTGTAGAAATGGGGAAGTTATTGCTCACAATGTAAAACACATTTTCAAATATTCCAAATCCAAAAATTGTTACTGCCAGGATAACAATGTGTTTAAATAGCTTGATGTCTTTATCCTTAAAACCGAGATCATCCGTCACAATCCTCCACTTTACAAATAGTTTGGTCAAGGATTTTGTACGAACGAGGAAAAATGTGTAGCTGAAAAATAATTGAGAGTGAATAAGTACTTTCTCCAGAAAGAGATTAATAAAATTAGCAGATATTCAAATTACATGAGAAAGCTCATTAGGTAAAACATAGGATCTCTTGCAGCGAATGCCAATTGACTAGCATTCCCTCCACTACCATCAGCAAAAAGTTTAAATAAATTTAAAAAACTGAGAACCGTATTTGTCCCCAGAATAAGAAGGACAAGAACATTACATAAGACAGAAAATGTATTCCACCTGTAAAAAATAAGAATTAAAATTCTACTTAAAAACAATTAATTCAATTTGCCATTAAATCGACATTATCATACCCAAAACTAAGGTGAGTCAATCCAACTGATTGCTCTTGATCCGGGTTGACGAATACACCCGAAACCGGAAGAATTCCTAATATCCTCCCAAGAATTAGAATAGGTCTCATACATAAAAAGAAATCTCCAGACTGCTTATCATAAGAATAATGACGGCTTTCAATCGTATTATGATTATTATTGCATTGGCCAGAGCCACACTTTTGATGATGTATTGGTAAATCAGCAATGCAAATCTGGTCCATATCGGGTTGTTTAGGACAAAATTGGATTTCTTTCAATAAAATGAGACGTGGGAATGTTGGAGAAATTGAGGAGCCTATATTTTGTTGATAAGTTCTCATTAAATTGAAGATCTGGATTATTCAAATAGTGTTAATGTTTTTTTAATACCAACCAGAAAATGCTAATTTCTTTCTCATGATTGCCCATCTGGTACCTACATTCTTTCTCTGGTAACTTTGTACCAAATCCAAGTGGGCGAAACGGTCATTAGAAGAATTTAGCGAATTTTGGTACAAGTTGTTCTTAAGAGCATTGTTGCGTTGCATGATTACTGATATTTGCTTATTACGCTTTAGTAATAGTATAATCAGGTACACGTGTCGCAAATAATTCTGCACTTCACCGTTTAAATCAATATTTATTAGGCTGTCCAACTCAATTTTACACTATGAAGCCTTATTATAAATATGTAATGTTGAATGTGGGGAGGAGGTGTGTCTTCCTAGATTGCAAATTACACATGCTTGTCAAAAAAGGGTTGTATTGTCACACTTAGAACAATCACTTGAAATTATTATGTGTCGTCTTCAATTCGAACTTTGGATGAGCTTCTTTATCTACTAAAACTGTGCAAGCCGGGTGTCGGGTATTAGAATTAATCGGAGGTGTTTAGTCGTGAATTACTTCCATATAATGCAGTTGAAGATTGACATACACCGGAAATAATTGGATTGACATTTTCTTAGAAGTGAAAATGGCATGGCATATTTCACACGGAGGGCTGTTGTAATAACAATAATTTAGCAAAATCATTTGCTTTCATAATTTCGATATTTCGTTGAAAATAAAGGGACATGTGTCAAGATGGGACAGACAGACAGCTTTCGCCAAAATATCAGCAATGTTTTTTTTGTTTTATGCCTTATTTTATTTTTACTGAATATTGATTTTGAAAAGAAAAACATAATTGTCAGCATTGTTCGCGTTGATTTAGGCTGAATAAAATCTCAATGCAAATTTTAGTGCCAATTTTAGGTATATATAGATGTTACATAGCATTCTGTTTGATCAAATATGCAAATATTTTCCCAATACTTCGTTTGTTAAAATAAGTCGATATTAAAATAATAATACACGTTTAAATACCAGTCATTGTACATAAACTAATCTAATTAGCTAAATTTATGTCATACATGTCGCATGCTTGATAAATTATCCCACCGTGATACTCGCATTTTGCAACAAGACAACCTCCAACGTGAAGATTGCACTCATGACCTGAAATGAAATGTGACATTGTTATTAGTTTTCACGTATAATTTCAACCCATTTTAAAATGATTTTTGTCCAAAAACGGGTAGAAAAGATCAAAAGTAGACTAGAAAAAATAAAATAATTAATTTCTGTCTATTTTTGTATTGAAAACAGCACAACACAAAACTGGCATGATTCAAAAGTGGAAAATTATGCAGTTGAAGGCACTTGGAGGTTAGTGGGGAAAAGGGTTTGGTTCGATAGGTTTGAATTGAATGGAAAGCATTGTAGTCCCATACAAGCGGATAAATTGATAATTTTGTGTAATTTGTCGTTCCTCCTTGTGTGACATTACTTATTGTCATCATCCTTTGAGCATCCTTCGTCAATCTTCAAATGAATGACATAACCGAGTTTCTCATCCATAACGTCAATTGCACTGCACTCACTTCCCTTGCTTGTGCATTCTTGTACAGGTTGTTTACTTCAATTTTGTGCTGAGTCGACCGCATTGATCAAAATTGTTACAAGATTTCAAAAATGACTTAAAGCCAACATTATGTCACGTTTGTCTGTGTGGTGTACCTAGTTTGGCTGTGTGCTGTATTTGATTCAAATGAACTTGAACTCTATTGAATGCAATGAATGGGATCGAAATTACGCTCCATTTGAAACTTTATAGAAATAGTGGTGGTAAGGTAATGGTAGTGGGTTGTTGAAATAAATAGAGCATTCATTCACCATTCTCCCGTTTTGCAACACAAGATTGCTGAGGACGGATTTACACATAATTCAAGCGAAAATTAACATGCATATATGCTTGTTGCCTACCATTAAGATGAATGATCGAGTAATTATGAAGCAGCCGTTTCCTGTAATTCCGATGATTTTGGTGCTTAAATATCTTTCAAGGCGGCGGACCTGTTGCAAAAAAACAGTTTGTACTTAAACTTCAAAGAAATAATTGATTTATCATTATAGTTAACTTACATCATCATCATACTCTTCTGGATAACAATGCTGCAATATTTTTGAAATTCTGTGAGCACTTTCACTAATCCTTGCAGCCATCCAGTTTACTCCGATGGTGCGAATGATTAAGTGAAAAAGTGACCACGCCATGTAAATCTTGTTGATGGGGTAGCGATCTTCAGGGGAGGGAGCTAAGCCTTCATAAAGCTACAATGCATAATTGACCATGCTTATTATTACAGTGCATATGTATGTATATCAAGTGGTGTCATTCGTATTACCTGTCGACATACAAAGAAAATATCCGTAATGTACGACAGCCATATCAATGGAGAAAGTAGTTGGTTCCCTTCCTCAAGCAATTTAGTAATCAACAAAAAGTTATTTCGTACATTTGCCCATGAAACGGTTCCTGCAGGTTAATCATTTATTTAGGTTATGTGCGTTCAAACCAAGACTACATTTCAGAATCTTGACATTTACGCATTTCACCTTTCTTTATTAAACAAACACTCCCATCCGGCACCATCAAGCTTTCGAGGAAACTATTCAAACTGGCATATCGAGCATACAACGCTCTTGAGAAAATCATCAAGAAAATGTCGCCAAAATTCCACGCATATGTGGCCAATTTATTTGTGAAGAGGAATGCAAGAGTGACTGCAATGTTGTAACTAAAGAAGGGATGGATATACTGATTCGAGCGATAGTAGTCTCGCAGAACTTCGTCAAACGTTAGAGATCCTAAAATTAATTAGCATTAATAATAATGAGTGCAATTTGTCAATGTCTATCTTAAATAATGCAACTTTTGCATTATTTTAAAAACATGATAATATTCTTCTGCTCACCCATCCGATCTCGTTGATCGGGATTCATTGCATGAAAATGAAATAGCGTGTTTTCGCCGAGACAGTCTAAAAGCACGAGAATGCAAATGAGATTAACATCTCGACAAATGTTCCAGTCTGGTTGCAGCGTGTCGCTGATCTCTTCTGATATTGTGACCCATGTATTAAAGTAGGAACAAAGTCGTTTGGATCGCAAAAGGAAGAAGGCGTATACTAAAGTGCCAGCAGTGTAAAACCACACCCCGCTGAAGGACAAGACCAGCGATCTAAACAATGGCATTATATCAATCAATTTAGTAAAGACCGCATGCACTGTAAACTGTAATTAAAATTCAATCATTGGCAATACAAGTAGAACAACAGGAAACAAATTACAGAAACTCGCTCACCCAGCTGAATTATGCTTGGAGAGCATTCCAATAAAGACTGAATGTGTTATGAAAAATGTGTTAAAAAATATAAGAGATGTCACAAATATTGTGATGAAAGTTCGAATATGTCGCCACCTGTTTAAGATTCGGATTAGCATTTTTAGCCCGACCCAGGGCTTATGTATTTGTCATGTCCGTCTGTCTGTCATCTCGATAACTCAAGATTGCGTGGACCGATTGACTTGAAATTTTCACCATATGTTTATGGGACAAAGTTAGGAATCGAGTTCGTAGATGAGCCAAATCGGTCCAAAGGGGGACCAGTGGGGGTCATTTAAGTGGGTGAAATCGACTAGGCCAAAATTTCAAAATGGTCGTAGAAAGCTGAAATTTGACACATAGGTCCTCATTGGCCTAGAATGAAAGAATGTGAAGAAACATTTCGAAAAATTTCTTCCAGAGAAACCCTGTGGGGTGACCCATGCCGATTTTCAAAAATTGTCGCAGGGGTCTGAAATTTTGCATATGGGTCCCAAATATTAAATGATTGACTTAATATGAAGTCAAGACGTTAAAGTTTTTGCTTCAGGGACCCAACAGGGTGACCCATACCGATTTTCAGAAATTGTCGTAGACGCCTGAAATTTGACAAGTTGGTTCCAAACAGTAATAGATAGAGACTAATTTGAAGTCAACAAATTAAAATTTTTGGCTTCAGGGACCCAACAGGGTTGTCCATACCAGTTTTCAAAAATTGTAGGAGGGGTTTGAAGTTTTACATGTCGGTCCCGTCCCAACTAGTCATTGATTGACTATTACGAAGTCAGGACATTTTAATTTTATATTCGACGCAGCATGGAAAGTGCAATCTGACCCTGGGTCGGGCATGTGAAGTTGTACTAGAGGTTTTTAGAATAAGAGGCAAATTTAAATGCAATTATACCCGAACACTTGTTTCTCTTTATGATAATGATGCTCTTTGAGTCCCGTGATTGGAATGAGACCGAAACAAGCCCCAATAATTAAGGGTATTCTCAACACTGCGTACAGATCGTCACCCCCTTTCGGATGAATCTTCATCTTTGTCTGCTTCCGAATGTTCCCATTGTTTGATAATGAAGATATGGTTTTGTGGGAGTAGTAAAAATCTTGAAGGATAAAATTGATTACAGAATAAGTATATTAAAATGTCTCAATTTATACTTGAGTAAAACCAATATTTTCCGTACTTTCAAAAATTATTGGGTTGATAGTAGCAGTTTTCATGTCTGTTATAAATTTTTAAAAATGTGAAGCAATTTTATTGTGTATAATAATCTTTTTTTATTTTACAAGCAGGATACCTCCAGAAGAATTTATCTAGTTTATTAATCGGAGGAATATACAAAGTCAGATAAATGATTTCTACGGTTTAAAAGCATTTCAGAATTCCGAATTGTAATGACAATATTATGGCATCCTCTAATTGGTCTTGAATGCAAGATAAATATATTCCGAAAAAGTAATTGTACTTGAATAAACACCCTACAATCGATAACAATGTTTGTCTATCGGTACATGTCAACGTAGCCTTTGTCGATGTCGTCTTAAAACCAATTCGCTATTCATTTTTCAATTGTTACACCATGAAGAGTGTAACAGTAACCTGCGTAATGCAATATTCTGCATATGTACAATATGTATTACTTTTTTAAAGTAAAAAATCCAAAATCTGCGAAACTGTAGATGATAATGATCTAGCCTAGCCCTTCTCAATTACATACTTCATTCATTGTCTTTCGCTGACCAATCTCAATTAATTTGATTATGCGATATTTTACCTCCTCTGTAAATTCCATTAAATATCCTAAAGTAATATTAAGATTTTAAAAGGTACCGTTCTTGTCTTAGACTTGTTGTATATAAGTACATGTTGCATGGTATTAAATAATGAACTCAATCATCTCCATCCGCTACAGTATGTAGTATAGTGAAGTGAAGTAATAGTGAGTGTCAATAAAAATGAGGTTCATTACTTCACGATGTTCTTCTGTTCTTCTTCTTACAACAAATGCCCTTTTTTGGGATGGTAAGCTTTTACGGTTCGCCAAAATGACAAGTTCAATGTTCCACTTGATTTCTTCGTTGTATGTAACTTGTAACTGTAGCGAATAGCTTTTAATAAGAAAGCAAGAAAGAAATAATGGAAGGAAGGATGATGAAGATGACGAACAAGTCGATTCATCCTTATTTTCTCATTTATTACTCATCTGCAATAATATGACTTGTAAAATGGGAATTCTAAACTATAAACGGTCCAATTTACCTGCCTTCCATCATTATATTACTTCAGCTTGTTTTCTTTCATTGTCATATTTCCATTATATATTCTTACTTTGAGGAGCCATTGTTAAAATAACATGGTATGGTGCAAAATTTTCACACAATTCTGTCAAAATCCTATTTACAATAGGTAACCAGTAATTTTGTTCGTTATTTCTGTAAAACAATGGAATAAATGATAGAGTGCAGTTGGTTTTAGGATTGATGAACAATTTTACGTATGACAAAACTGTCAATTTATGCTATTTGACTAGGAGTAGATAATGTCATTGATTATTGATGTAATTAAAAAGAATCGTTAAATAAAGTGTCACCCGTTCCGGGTATCGCTTATTTGACTGACCCAGAGTTCCACGTACATATGTATATATTTGTGTTTATTAAGTTATGCATGCTGTTAGATAATTATAATATACTTAGAAGAGACAATATAATCGCAATCATATCCAGTGCCATAAAGGGATCTTAAGAATTTTAAGTTCAATTCATATGCCAATTTTTTCGTTGGCGTCGATATTAGTCCTATCACACATTGCAAAATTGCAAAAATACAAAATTGAATCGTCCAATTACTTTCTATTCATAATTTATCCACACCGATTATTAATTAGTTTTCGTTTTTTATAGAGATTTTCCTTGCATATAATAGTTCAGTATCCTTCGGTAATCCAATAATGCGAATTTAGTGCATATATTGTAAATAATATCCTTAATTAAATTCTTCTTGTTTGGACATAATGCAACTCGCTATGGCCAGAATATTTATTACAGCGACTCAACGAACGGCGAAGATTTATTTCCAAGCACAAACAGCGCACTATAAAGAATTCGAAAGAAAACGTCTCAGAATATCGGTGCAAGCTATACATAGTTGTTTTGCCACATTTTTTTCCTATTTGTGCTAAAGAGACGAATTGAGTTGCATAATAAATGACGACAATCGACATGTAATAAAAGATGCGTTGATGCTTGGATTCGCTCGAATTCCTATTTTAGTGGCAGCAGTTGTTGCTACTTTACGTTCTTCATCATCTTGCATTTTTTTTCTGCATGGTAATTGTTCGCCGTGGTGGTTAGTTTGGTTGACACCACGCGGAAAGTTGCTTCTTATTGTGGTGGTTTGGTTGAATTGAATTGAAAGATATGCACGGACAGGTTTAATAATGCCGGTAATCGTCTAGAAATTTATTATTCCTTGTTGGCAGGTGCGTGGGTGGGTGTTCAAACATTTGGCCATGAATGCTATGAACAAGGAAGGGTTTACAATTTCTGTAATAAATTCTGTCCGAATTTCAACTTTCTGGTGAAATTGACGTGATATTTCTGATATTTTTGGGATTGTGTGACACATTCAGATTTGCAAATAATAACATAAAAATATATTTTTGCATTGATACAAATATAAGTCATGCACAGACAGAATGCGGCTACGGATTATAGCGGGACTCGACCCATCTTCTTCTCATTCGTGATAATTTTGCAAAGTTTTAGCATTATCTCCCTCCCTCATCTCGCATCTCATCTTTGTGGTAAACTTGGGTAAAGTAAAGTAAAGCAGATCCCTGCCGATTTTAAACACTGCATCTCATCTCATCTGCAATTTTCTTTAGGGAGTCAGCTGCGTGGTGTATGTACATATGTATGTATGGTTTTGCCGAGGGAGTAGTACGTAAAGGGATGATCAAAGGACGCGGTGGTTGCATCTGAAATTCATTCGAGTCAAAGTCATGAAGCAATTCAAAGCTTTTCGCAGTTTCTTCTTTGTCAACCAACCGAACTGAACTCGATTCGAATTTTGGGTGTTATAAAAAAACCGAGTGATTTTGTGTTACATATTTTAAATATTTAGAAAATTAAGTCGAAACGTGCAAATTTCATAAGAGATTTTTGGTGGGTCATTACTGCGAATAACATTTTATATAAATTTTGCACTTCGAAAATTACTGTGATAAGTTGAAAATTAAATAGCTGTCAAATTGGACATTTTGTGGGAAAATTAAGTGCAATTTTTAGTGGATTGTTAGCTCGTGTTTATTTATATGTGCTGAACTGGAAATTTCATGAAAATGACGAGAAAAGCAACAATGCACACAACTCTGCAGTTCCAGCTTGGATTTCTGATAGTTTTTAGTAAATTCTTTTGCATCTTGGGACAAAATTATGAAGGTATGAATTTATTTGCATATTAATATAGTTCCGCTCAATGCATGAATTTATAGATTCATCTGATTGTCCATTAATGTTTATGATTAAATTACAGTGGCTGACATAGATTGTGCAGTAGGAACGGGTGGAAAAGAACTTTTGACAGCTAGACTCCGTCGACCCGATGGTTTCAGAGGGACCCCAATTTTTGCAGATGACCGTGGTCAGTTATCCAAAGAGCCTTTACCCATCATAGTTCCTCAAGACTTGACGGAAGACTTACCCTGCCAAATCATGCCTGATCCTACCGACAGTTCTGGTAGAGTATTTAAACTGCATATTACCGACTTTAGTCAGTGTGGGGTCATGAAGAGAAATGTAAGTATCTTTCAAAGCTTTATTTTACTGCCCATCAAAAACCAACATGCTCTTTCATTTTCGGGTTTAATTGGACACAAATGAGTACCTTTGAAATGCACAAATGAGTGGCTTCTCTTCTGTTTAAAGAGCAAAAAGCTTTAGCTTTACTTCCGGATGCTACTTCTTCTCTAAATGAATATAATGCCATCGTTGAACGCATGAAATTGAATTGAAATGTATGTATTTGGATAGCATAATGCACAATGCATGATAACAGCAGAAAAACAATCTCATTTCAACAATTTTTTAAGAATACTAGAATATAGGATTCTAGCTCATTATTATTTTCTAGAAACCGGGTAGGCATGCAGTGCAGTAGATTGAAACAGGTTAATGCTAAGTAAAACCACAACACCTGCCATGAAGATATAAGCGTGTGGTGACAATCGTGTAGTATTATTATGACTTGAACATTAAAGTATGGATTTTTATATTGGTCGTAAAATGACATAATAATTTCAATTTTTACGATTCTGGAAAGAACAATCGGCGCAATATTATGTAATTGCGGTATTATTCAGCAGGATCATTATACTGTTGATTGGGCTGGGCTGCAGCGGTTCTTCCTAGTAATATTATTGAGTGAGTGAATAATACAGTAACAGTTAAGTAACATTCACTTCCGAAATAAATTGACAATTTCAAAACAAGGCTCAATAAACTCGGGATGCGTTAAGTTACGTTGATTAATTACAGCTTAAATAATGACGTAATTATACTGCTATGATTTCATCCGTCCAGGGGTTCATTTATCTTGTGCGTAAGATAACATAATAACATTCCTTTACTTAAGTGTGTAAAAGAAACCCGTATCCTTACCTTTTACCACCACAATTAGTCTTTATGCTACAATTACACTCTTTTTCCATGCAATAGAATACAATTGAACGTTTCATGTAAAAAACCTTAACAAAAAATACAAAGAGCTGAAATGTCAAGTATAGTTCATTCAATTCGATGGATGGTTGAACCTGAGTTTGATCTTACAAACGAAAATAATTGGACACCGTTCAAAACTGTTTCGATTTAGATGTCATGTTTTTAGTAAAGTAAAGCAAAAATCCGCTAAACCACACAAAACAAGCAGCTCATCCATCATCATAAGGGGTTGTTTCATCTCTTGCTAGCTCGTACATAGTTACTCCCACTTACAAATACATACATAGGTAATATAACAATTGATTGCAAATCATGGGAAAGTTGTAAATAAATAAACTGTTGCAGGATTCTTATTATTCTTAAACTTTTGTCCGTGGCAATTCTAATGCAAAACAGTGCGTTACGATAATTAAAGCATTGGTTGAATATCAAATGGTGGTGTCTTGTGTACGGTACGGTCTTATTTTTTGGCAAACTAACTCACCCGACAAAACCAAGACCACAGGCAACAATCATCCTAAGTAAGAAGAAGAAGGCATGGCACATTGCTTTGCCATTTTTTTTATTGTATTCAAATTCACTGCAAAGGAACTCTACTTGAGTTTATTTATACCAAGAAACTTGTAAAATGAAATAACGCAATTCCGAATGAATACGCAAGTCAGTGTTTTTAGTTGGTTTTTAGTTGATGTCATTTGGTTGAAATGTTTCTTGTTCAAATCAATGAACATGAGACAACAACTACTACTTAAATAAAAGTAAAATATATATAAAAAGAGCGTTTTCTTAGAAGAAACCAAATGACATCCTGTAATAATAATTAACCAATCTTGCATCCTTAAATGATGCAATGTCATAGCGGTTTGCGGAAGTGATTTATGGAAATTTGCAAAAAAAGGATACACGTTGATCTTGCGACGATCGATCGAATTGTAAAATATTTCAAGATTGGCTACCACCAATAATGTTGGTTGTAATTCTTGCTTGTTGTGACTGATTGATTGCGTTCCGGTGGTTTTTTTCACAGTTAGTTCTTTAAATTGCGTAACAAGCCAAAAGCCAACAACTTATACCAAAATCTAGGTTTGTTTTTTTTTGTCATACGAAAAAAGCTTGACAAGTTTGGAATGGATGGAATATAAGTCGTCTTTGGTTCCGGTGGTGGCTTGATCAGTTTAGTTAGTGGTAGCCGATTTGATGGACGGTTCGTGCCGATGATTATCTAGGATTAGGCTGCGATTGTCAAATAAAGGAGATGAGATATAGGCTGAATATGGTTGTAATTGAATCATCAGAAATCAGAATTATCACTACAATACACCACACTTTGGTTATGCCGTTATTACATATTATTGTGTACATAAGAAGTAATATGAATTTAAGATGCAAAAAGGAGGAAACTTTTTTAAGTCATACATTATTTCGGTGACTCGAATGCGATAAAATTGCACAAAGGATTATAACATGCGTGCTTTTTAACGATTTTATAAGCTATGTTATTGTAGGTAAACATAAGTACAATGAATAATGGCAATGGCATCACATCTTTACTTACCAGAGTTACGGTAACTCCTCTGCATGCTATTATCATCAAAAGACTGAAGACTGCGACTTGTTCTCTTTTATCCTCATTCTTATTAAACAATTAGTTCCGCTACATCATCAATTTATGTCACAAGCATGGTATTAGTATTTAATACTTTTCTAAAGGTGGCGGAGGTGACTCTGCTATATCATCATTATTCTTGAGACGCTCATCTGCAATTAATATCTAATGTGTGTTTGAAATCCGCATATTATATTTCATGCTTTAAATTCTTGTGTGCAGGGTTTCATCCACTGCAGAATTTGGTTTCCGCAACTTCCTGGAGTTGTTATGTTATCTGATCAAGAGGTATGAAGCCAATTTATATAAGTATGCATTATTTAGCACTAATTGACCAACATTCTTACTGATAAATCCTAATTTTCTTCAGGTTATCATAATGTGTAAACCTCCAGCAGCAACTATTGTCCAAAGTAAAACGGCAGGATTTGCTGGAAGCATGTAAGTCATTTTAAACAAACGAAACCCTTAATCTTTATACAAAACCAAATAATAAGACAGGTTGAAATAAAATGTAAGGAGGCAAAGCGGTGCTAAAGCCCTTTTTGATTCTTCGTGGATTATCGTGTTTACCACAAAATGTAAATAATTAACAGAGCGGACACCTGAACCTGTTATATGCATTCACATTTTGACATAAACATGACACATATTATTATTAATATTACTAAAATTAAGCCTTTTACTAAAACTCTTACTACTGCCCTTTGCATTGTTTTACATTCAATTTGTATCATCCCAACAACTCCGTTAGTGTTGGATGGTAATAATAATTCCCTAAAAACTCGTAACGTGACAAACTAACTAAGATTCCGTTACATTTCGCGTGACAGCAATTAAAACTAACTAACATTCTGTTCCGGTTTTATGAATTAAGCATGAAATTAATATAGCAGAGATTATAATGCAAGGGATTTTAAAATGACAATTAATTTTAACAATTTTGCAATTTCTCAACATACATAGACCTTCCGGAGCAAGGATTAGTGGAATTGTGGAAGAATCTCCTGGTCGGTTGGAGTACGAGGTTGCGTTATACAGGGAAACTGCGACATCCTCTGGCTTGGCAGCAAGAAGTTCTAATTCAGCAGCTTACATTACTGGGGTGGACTCCCATGAACTTCCTGTAGATCAAGCGGTATGATATTTATAAGCATGCAGATCATTTTAGCCAAAGCAACATAATAATATATTTTTGGTTAGGTCCCCATTGGAACAAGACTTCAGCTTAGAGCAAAGATTAATCCGGATTCAGGTTGGTTGGTCATTAGTGAAAGTCATAATATTTTACTTTGGTCAACAAAATGAGATTATGATGATGGTGAATCCATAAATTTAGCTTGGAAACACGCCAAATTGATGGAAGTGTCGGTTTCGCCTGATCCTAAGAATCCAAATGCAGATGGGTCCGTCAGTTTAGTTCGTGATGGGTAATTTCTCATGTCAAAAATGATAATCTGAGCAATTACAGCCAAATACAATTTAAAATGTAATTTGATATAGGTGTCGAAATCCTGATCTTGCTTCTATAATCCCGAAACAACCGTATCGCTATAAGGTGGGTTTTTTAAGAATAGTTTCGCTTATACGAAATCCAATTTATCATCGATTTTAACTTTACCTTATCCAACTTTACCTTATCCAACCAAATCCAGGAGCGTACAAATGAAGTAGTTTTAGATTTTGAGGCTTTTTTACTCTCGAATATGGCTGACCGCAGCACGCTATGGCTTCATACACAAATAAAAGCTTGCATGGAATCACAAGATTGTCATCCCGTAAGAATTTGCAAGATTTATTTCAAGATTTCCGCAATGTTCAGTATAAAAAGTTTAAAATTTGTTGCATTACAAAAGCAGGAATTTTGCATGGATGTATATCAACCGAGTGGATATGGACGGAGAAGGCGGAGAAATATCATAAATGGTCATCCCATGGGGGCAACGTCTTCAATCAGTACGTCCAAATCTAATGCTACTTCAATGGATTATTCTGCCCCATTATCACAACACTGGACTGCATTTGCGGATGAAATCATACTAGATAATGAACCTAATGAGGAACGGATTGAAACAACCAGATCAAATAAAAATAACACCCACATGAAGACATTGGACGAATTGTTGAGTAGTATCAATGGGGCACACGGTTCCATAGAACAAGACCCCTTAGGTCTACAATCACTTCCTATCCCATCAGAAACTGCCACAAAGAGTGGAAATGTACATAAAGAAGATATTGATACCACGATGCGGAAATATTTACCTAAAAATCCGCCCACGACGACATTTAGGTCCACCACGAAGGCACCCATTGGTAAAAATGGGAAGAGTGAAGGTTCAGATTCCGGCAGTACAAATTTTGGCGATAATATTGGATTTTCCGTTATAATGCCTTCTGGTAAAGTTCTAGGTTATTATCTCCTTCTCTAATAGAACAAGTGACCAACAAATTTCAATAATTTCTGATTTTAGATTATTACCGATCCACCAATGTTTTATCTTCGTCATATGAATGTCGTGGATGGGCAACTGTGACACTGGTCTCATTACTTGCTGCAGTGGCATGCACACTAATTGCATGCGCGATGGGATATAATATGAAAAGATCGGGATCATCGGCAAAGGAGAAAGCGTTATATACTTCTCAATCTCTTGGTCCATTTGCGAATGTTGTTCGTACTCATATTAAAGGTAAATTCAATAACTGAGGTTTTATTAATTTTTGAAACTAATGAGTGAAAATACATTTGTATATAGATGATGTCCAAACTGTTCCAAAGATGAGAGATAGTGGTGGACATTTATTTTCGCACAAATATGCCCGAGATGCATCCATTTACAGATCATGAGGGGGAATACATAATCATAGTAATGCTTTCAAATTTTGAATACATATCAAAATGCATCTCTCAGAGATGATCTCTGGTGGAGTGGAACTAAATGTTGATAAATTGTTGATAAAATGTACAATGTCTGACAAGTGTAGTAATTAGATGTATGGAAGGGTTGATTACTTTAATGCGGGTTACTTAACCTACAGGGGTATTAGTTTAGTAATAGTGTTTTAAATATAAGTTATTATTTATTGATTGTTATATTTATGTTTGATAATTTATTTATTGTTGATTTATTAAATAAACTTGAATTATACATAGATTACAGCATGCAATTTTTATATAGCGGACTTTAATCTTTCATCCTCCTCCTGTAACATACTCATCCTGAATTTCTGATATAATAATAATTGAGTCATGTTATTATTACCACAATAGTGTGTCATACCTACCTATAACTTTATATGTAGATACACCTTTCCCTAATGGGAGCTTTTTCATTTTAGTCATTAACTCAACTTAGCACTTCTCATCTCCGTCTCCGGTCTTTTCTTAAACTCAATCTGAGCACGACCAATTCTGAATGGACGGAATATTTAATGACACAATAATGTGTCTGACTAACTAACACCAGCCAAACCTAATTGTACCATATATACATATACCATCTTAGTTGATGCTGCTAATTACCTTTGCAGCACCATTTTTCTATATCCATCCATCCAATCCACTACCTTTATGCAAACAAACTTTACAATACAAGTAGTATTCATATTGCTCAGCTTCATCATCTTGGTCGTCGTCGTCATCATCATCTAATATGCATCATGGAGTCACTCGAACTAAAGCAAAGTAAAGCGAGTCTTTTAAAAACACTCATTCCATATAGCCGTTTTGCTGCAGAGTCACACACTTTGCATTACAAGACGATAGAACGTAGAGCTATAATATTCATGAGCCATATTTAAGTAATTTACAATCTGGTGAAACATATTGAATCGTTGGAGGATAAGTCATCACTAAGCAAGCATTAAACCACCACCAACATTCAACACTTGAGATTTGAAGTACTTACCACACTTCTTTGACTTGTAAGGATTTTAGTGTGGTGTATTGTATGAATGCGTATGTACTGTACGCCGTCTTATTTTAGAAGCTAAAAGGATTGAGTCTCATCTCATTGTTTAGTTTAATTGCACGTTTTATTAACAAACACTTGTCCATGACATTTTCTGTTGGTGATTAATCGCAAGAGTGAATAGATCGAGGTGAAATTTCATTCCAGTAGTATTGAAATCAAAGAGGTCTGTGTTATGAAGCCTGTTTCGTCAACCAGTATGTAGTTGGTAATTAAATATTGGAAATTACTAAGTTAAGTGAAAGTCAGTGAAAGTGACAAAATAAGATACCATCAGAAATTGCATCAGAAATCAATCAATCAACATGGTCACTGCCTGCTTATGTCTCCCGTTGTCAACCGGAGTAAAAATAATAGCGTTTGCCTCAATCGTAAGTGTTTAAGGTTGCATTCCATTAGGAAATTTTCAAAAATCATATTAGCATTTGTTACGGTTTGTGGGATTGCGTAAATTTCATTATCGTTGTTAAGTCGAGTGAGTGAGGTGGATAGATTAATCATTTAATTAATACTATCACCTTTACGAGAAGTTAGATTCGTAAAGGTAATAAACTGCCAAACTCAAGATGGGTCATAAAGTCATATGCAATTAAGGTTTCCCAATAAAACTGTCCAACAACATCATGTTAAGCCGAGTCTAGAGTAGATATGTGCAAGGGAACAGGAAACGGAAAGTTAATATGTGAATCACGCATCTTAATTGATAACACCAACCATGCTACATTACTATATATACACTATAGATAATACCTGTCTGCTAATTTCTTAACATTTCATGGGAGAAGTGACTCACATTCCAGAATTCATTAAGAAGGTTGGTTAGTTGCGGCATTAATGGTGCAATTTTTATTGCTGCTGCATCAACCAACGTTAGCCACCTTAGCCAGCTTTAATTATTATTATAATACGAATTGCACAACATAAGCCGTTTGCATTAAATTGTCTCAGTGAGATTTTAAAAGTTTATTCAATTTTTATTTACATTGACAAGCAGTTCAATTATTTTTTAGCGTTTTTTTGTACTAAACATATAGAAGATTGTTGGTAGGTACATATTAAATTGGTAAATCAACGTATTGGATCAATAGATGAGATCATCAATATTATAATTCAAGTAGGACGTAGCATTACCCAAGTGTCTCGTCTTCTTAAATGAAGCCGATAATCATAAATGAGATCTCCAAGCGTGGCCTTGTAATGTAATGTCTGTGATAAGTCAAGTGAAAATCATGGAGTGTTGTTAAAGTCCAAATGTTGGGATTAAATCCTACTAATTTCCTTACATTAGTTTCATTCCCATCATTTTCAGGGGTTTGCTTTCAATTGCAAATCGATTTAAAGGGTCTGTCCAATTTCCCGTTTTAAGAGAGTTTGCAATTAAGGACGAAATTCCATTAGTGGTTTGGTTTGAGACCTGGTGGGTATGAGTAAGAATAATGACTCATTTTAAACCCATTTTCCTTCCCATTTACTAATTTCTCCGTCATTGCATCACAATTAGTGTGTCCCATGCAAGCCTCGGCCTCATTTGTCAAGTGCGTGTTTTAAACATGGGGCTGGAATTATGATGCGTAATATTGATCATGTTGGTGAATGTTCTATTTGCATTAATGAGTCGGATGCAGTTTTTTGTGCACTTAATTAATTTCCTCAAGATGCTGGAGGAAGGATATATAGATGCACTATTCAAAGTGATCCCCTCAGAATTTACACGAACAAACGCATTCTTCTTTCCTGAACGCATTCTGTTTTACAATGCTAATTAAATTGTAGTCACTAATTTAATTACTATTTGCATATCAGGTCAATGGACACATTTGTTGAGAAATAATAATATGGTTCAACACAGAACGTGGTTTAGCAAATTAATATCAGAATTTTACAGATTTTGTCAAAAATGTTCACACTCTTGCTTATTAACATAAGTTGAGGTCATTGCTAACGTCCTTATTTTTGTTTACCATAATTTCAGCTCATCGGTATCGGTGTGGGGTCTGTAAGCAGTTGGGTGTTGCACAGAGCAGTTCAGGCATGGAAGAATCCGACGCTCCGAACCGCGACAACGCTTCTCTCTCAAGTCAACACCTTTTTTGGAGGGACAACGGGTCTCTACGACTTGGAAGTTATCTACAGAATTATCACTGCCTGCAGTGCGGTCGCACTTATTGGCGGATTTGTCCAGTTTCTCATGTCATTCTGGCTACTTCTCGCCGCTTCTCAGGTAAATTTAGACAAAAATGTAGTGATATCTGCCTTGCATATGATTTATGTATGTATGTATGAAGTAATGAAGTGAGGTATATATGTATAAGGTGCGACTAACTGAAAATTATGATTGCTAACAACACTAATCCAAGGATATTTAATTTAGCACGGAAAATCATAAACCTTGTTTCATTGGTGAAACCTTACGTAATTACACGCACACATGCATTATCTATCTGTCTGTCATTATAAGTCTACCCACCCACACATTCTTCTTAAATTGAACAAGATTCTCAACCATTACTTCAATTCAAGACTTATTAAAGCAGAATTAAGAGTCCACGTGGAATATAAAGCACTTCCGTATTTTTACCTTCACCGTGTTATACACTTCCACATCATCATCATGCAACTGCACTTATTTATATTCATTAGATGCCATTTAGATCTCTCCAAACCAAACCACGAGTGTAAATAAGGCCCAAAGACAAGGCAACAATAGTGCTTTTATGCGTCTCGCACATAGCTGTAATTACAATTTGTTTGCATCAATATTGTACATTGCATCATTTTTACTATAGTATTCGTATATCCCATGCAGCAAACAGTTGAAAGAGACCAGGTAGAGAGTCAAGAAACTCGAGATTCATAATATTAATGTGAAATTTAGTCAGTGCGTAGCTTATTAGCGGAGAAAATTACCAAGTCTGTAAATCTTTTAAACTAGTAACGCACCGAGGAAGATACACAGATAAGGATTTAGTACAACAATATTATGTGCCATGTTTGTTTGTTGACATAACGGGAAGTACACGCAACGGTTCATCGCATCTTAACACAATTAATGCTTGAGAGGTTGGTGGGTCGGATCGGATGGATGGATTAAGACAAGAATTCGATGAGAAATGATTGTTGTATTATTTAGCCATCATTTGGGTTTGACACTGGTATAAAACACTTGTAAGATAACTAATAAATGTGAACCAACGTGACCGGCTTGAACAAGTTACGTTTATGGACAGTATATTTCAAAATGACGCAATTGAGTTGAAGTTGACAATGTTGTGTTGATGCACTTCCACGAAATTTAATAGTCTCGCGAATTCTAATGTTTCCATATTGGGTGGGAGAATGGCCAACTTTTTCCATCCACACATCTAGTATTATGCAAAAATCCTTATTACGTACGTAAACTCGTAAATATGTAGAAAAATATGTATTTACCGGCTTATCCTACATTATGATTGGCTTATCTTAGATATTTAGCTAAATCGTGGACCATGTTGATGTCAACTCAAATATTTTTATGTTGTGCTTGGTGTGCTTGGTTCTGTGTGACGTTGGCGTTTTGTTTGATTTGCAAATCAGTGTGAAAACTTTCTCCTTCTATATTTGCATACATTTTGCATACATTTTGCTATTGAATTAAAGCAGAAAAACAAATAATAATAATATATTTTCCAATAAATAAAGTAAATATTATTTTTGTACTTTTTTTCAGGGTGGTCGTAACATGGCTCGAGTTTGGGTCATCGTCCATATCGGAGTAATTTGCGCAATAGGTGGTGGATTTTTATGCATAATCACAAACGAACTGGAAATCAACAGGGCCCTGACAGCCTTTCTTTGTGTCACGGGTGCAGATTTCCTTCTCCTCATTTACTTTGTTTGGGTTGTATTTGCATACAGTAGGTATGGACATGAGTCGGATGTGTAAAATAAATAAATATATGTTCGAAAATTTGCATAAATTTGCATACAATCCAGAATTTGGCACAATTTGTAAAATAGTGTGGAATATACTGCTAAAAATTATAAAGTACAAGCCGGGATGAGAGATTTTTTTTAATAGATATTTACAACAGTAATTTTTTGGTAATGTTCTGCTAATATTAATATTAATAACGATGTGCTATACACCCCTGCCATAATTTGTAATGGTAACGTTTTTACGGCTTATTGTTCTAAATAATAATTTTAGTGTCATGTTTACTTTATTTTAAAGGTTTTTTTTAAATTTTGATGGTTCTATTAATATTTACTAGAATTAGAGCAGAAAGGTGTAAACATCGGTTTCCGCACAAGAGAAGATGTTGTTATGCTTGGTAAAAAAAGAGCTACAAAAAACGGTTCATGTTACCTTCGTACATAAATAAAATGTTAGTTAACGATGTAGATTGAGCTGATTTTCAGTTAAATTTTGCAATTTGTTGTTATTATTTTTGTAAATAGTCAATCCAGTGGTGTTTTTCTCAGGTTAGATGTTATTAGATATATTATATGTACATTAATATTATATAATACTACACATAATTAAATCAATTAGCTTATTTTGTGCGAATGTTTAAT
>JAQFZJ010000049.1:0-88352 GCA_034695645.1 Folsomia fimetaria
TAGAAATGTCATCATCATGTTATTCTCTAACCCCTAACCAGACTGGTCAATCAAGATCACATACAAAAGCAACAAGTACAAATTCAAGACCGAGAGACCAAGGTCATTCAGAGAAGAACTAAATTTTAAATAACTTGAGATTAAAACTACATTTTTATTTTAAATGCTTATTCAAAATATAGCTCGAATTAAGTTGGTTAATCTTTTAGCGCATACAAAAAGGATTATATTACGTTTACATACGAGAATTTAACAAATTACACCCTAAACGATATTGAAATGTGTTTTTAATTAATATCTTCACTTGTCTAAATAAATAGTGTTCAAGACATTATTTAAAAAATTCTTAACAGTCAGCAAACACACTATATTTTGTAGTGATGATGTCACGTTTCAATTGGTTTCATGACACTGACACAAAAAATTGTTGAAACATATCTTCTACAAAATATGCCCTGCCCACAACTCAAATTCATTCTGCATAATTATTTGTCTTGTTTGTTGGAGGTACAATTAGTCTGTAAAAATTCACATATATTGAGTAAATACCCAAGAAATCAAATTTTGCATACCCGTTAGCTAAATCTTGCAAAAATTCATCAGCCGCTTGACGCTCATGATGGCTTCCTACTGAAGATCGTGAACTAGGTCGGTTTCCATTGTAAACAAGCTCTGTAAAAATTAAGCATTTATAAATTAATTTGGAAATAATTAAACATTCTCCTTAGGCATTTCAGGAAATCATTCTATGATTTTATAAGTTATAATTATAATTCGTTACACTCAAATATCTATTCTGAGCAATAAAAATTTGAAAAATTAAAAATGTTATCCTAACAATTGAAATACGGCAATTTCGTACACTTACATATGTGTCATATGTATGGGTATGTGTCATATTTGAAAAAGAAATATCAGTTAATTTATATTAACACAATACACACACAAGTTAAAAATTCGAAACCACAAAATTTGACTTGACACTAAGACAAAATTAAAGTAAAATAATTAATTTTCATAGTAAAGACAAATATACAGCCTTCCCAAAGTTGTGCTTTTGAAGATCAATCATAATAGTAGGCGACAACTATCTAGGTAGAATATAACAACAGATTCTTCCACGTGGAATATAGAGAAAGTCAATAAAACAGTAAATTTTTAAAAATGCATTGTTTAATATAATCATACCTCTAGAAACGGAGACTGGCGAATTTTGACTATATTTAGAAGTGGCACTCAAGTCCTGGATCACAAACAATAACAAATGAGACAATTGGACATGAAAAGTGTATAAATAAATAAGTAGTTTTACCTGGAGAAGCGAATCCAATTCACTCATATTCCCAGTGTTTCTAATAGAGAACAATAAGTCAGCGAAAATATGTGTTACCTTCAAGTAAAATATGCTACCTTATCAAGGGACTGTTAGATCTGTACAGAGTCTTTGTACTCGTAGTCTCACGCAAGGCATCACGGTTTGGTGCTACGGCCTAAAATTTACAAAATAAATTAAATCAAATCTGACCAATAAGGAAATTCAATTAAGCATTTATATATAAATTTCTACATTTCCAATTTCCAAACTCACGAGCACGTAAAATTACTGACACTTGTCGTGTTCAGCGTTGAAAAGACTTTTTATGAATATTTCTAATACTCTGCCAGAGTATTAAGGTGTGGTTTGGTTGCTCAGCTAACTTTTTATTTTCTGCATGCATCTTTTTGAACAGACAGTGGTAACTGGAGACTGGAGAATCATCTATATGCATATATGCATGGTGAGTAAATACAAACCCTAAATATGGGACATGGAAATCTCATAAAAACTTATATAACTTCCAAAAGAAGTGACGGAAGGCATTTAAGACGAGAGAAGGTTCTTTGGAAAGCCGCAGTAGTAGTAGTAGTGGAATTTCTCGGAGTTTCTCATCCTCCTCGCATCCATATATGCACTAATTTATAAGTAACACAAGCAGGTTAAACGAGTACAAACTACGAATGAAAGGGTTGAAACCAAAAAGTTAAACATGATGCAACCTTTAGAAAATAAACTCTTTAATGTAGTTCGCTTCCGCTTGTTTTTACAAGGTTACGTTGTGATCACATAGGAATAATATGCACAATGTTATCTAATAACAGTGATATAATAACCCTTGACAATTTTTGTTTATCAATTTTTTATAGTCTGCCAGTAAATTGTGAAGAATTCCTATGTATGTATGTATTTATAGTAGAACCATAATATTCTTTGTGAATTGTGTGGAGACAAGCACAGTATCACGATCACCATCAATTCTAGACAATATAATACATACCAACCACCCCACCATAAAAATATAAACATCATCTTAATTTGAACAACACGCTCTTTATGAGTTTGCAGATTTGATTTGTCGAATATTAAATATATTTTTTTATAACTTACACTTCTCTCAACATTATAGTCAAACGTTTCATTTTGCTTAGCCAGCCCGGCTGATGTCCCATTGTACGTGGACGAATATCCGCTGGACCGACTCAAACTTCCTGGTGGAGAGGATACCGTAGTTTGCAAATCGGCTAACAGTGCGTCTGTAATTAGATCAGATTACAAATTTAATTAGATATGAATTATGCAATCAGTTACAACATTATTGTAATTATTATATAAGCAGTTCAATAAATTTAAGACTTGGACGTAATGAGGTGAGGTGTATATTAAGAAGAATCATACCATTCTTAGCATCATTTAAAAAAACACGAGATCATTTCATCGCATAATAACAGCAAACAAAGGTGATACAGCTTATTTGTGTCAGTAACGAGAAACGACCCTGACCACGACCACACTCTTGTCCATAATTTCTCATCACATTCTCTTTTTTTACAAACACGGTTCATCCAGTAAAATATACATGAATAAAAACGAGTCTGAGAATGGTGATGAGATTCTTTTATCGTTGGGTGGACCGCAATTTTATCCCACGCACATTCTATTCAAAGTCAACCACAGTCAAGTCAAGCCAATAAGCTGGATTTCATACCAAACATTGGGTTGTGTAACAAATAAGCTACTATTGATTTCAATCTGGGCTAGTTAAATTATTCCATTTTTAAGCCATATACCTATTCTATCTTGTCATATTAATCCCTGGGCTCTCTAATAATCACATCAGATATTAGAGATCCATAATAAATAAATAACATTCTCTAAATCTAACTACCAAGCAAAATTCAATCATAATAATTTAAAAATCCGACAAATTAATTAACTCTTTAAAAAATGGTTGCCTTTGAGCATTCTATGACAAAAAAGCGGCATATGTAATTAATAATTAGCTTCGTCCAATTTAAAATATAGAATTAGATTTATACATACACAGATCATGCGTGTATGAATCTGATTTCGTGTTGATACATGATTTTGACACACACATTCTCTTTTATTGAATTGAGCCACGCACCACTCCAATTTCACCTGACAGACTCCTTGAGGACAATCTTAAATGGTACGTGGCAATATTTTACATCGCACTTTTAACTTAATGCTAATTAATATGATTCATACCATCTGGTTCAGCTTATATGACTTTTCAAAGTCATCTATGATTTTAACAAAAATGACAAATTGAAATTACCTGCAGAAGGCATCATGAAATGGAGAAATACTTTGCACAATTATTTCAAATCCTATTGGAACACTTTAATGCAACTCTTTGCAAATTCTTTACAAATCACAATGAAAACAAGACACTTTGACGGATGGATCTTTGTCACACTTTTCACAAAAAAAACCAATACCCCCACAAAACCAACCCTTCTTTTTCTTCACCAGTCTCTCCACCTCCTGGAACACACACACACACACTTATGCACACAACAAGACTTGCACCAACTTGAGACCTTTTCGACTCTAATCAAATCAATAGACTGGGCGAGAGAATGTTGTTTCCTGAGCAAAAGACTTGAAGAATAGCCTGAAGGACCTGCAGTTCACCACAACAAAACACCATACGGAATATTATCTTCTATCCAATATCTAACTTGCTAGCCCACCTTCCATATAAGGATGAGACGGTAAGAGTGAGTCGAGGGATGTCTTGATAATAATAATAATAATGCGTAAGTAAGAAACCCAAACTAAATTGAAACTTCTCAATAAAAGAGAAGAGAGATAGATGCATTATAATAATATGTGATTTTATGAAGGGAGACAGACATGAGAACTCCATGGGAGGGGACAAATACATAATCATCATCATCATCTTATTCAAGTATTCGAATTCTTAATGATATAATTAATGTTGAGTACATATATCTTTCACATGGTATTTAGTGAATTCAACCAGATACACCACACCATCCAGCCTTGATAATCATGGATAAGGATGGATGTCCATAACCACGGCCTTCTCTCATCCTCATTTTTCTCCAACCTCACCCACACGTGCTCCAGAACAAGGTGCCAAATATTAAAGAGCGCCCGGATTCCTTCAACAAAATCACAGGTGACAAACACTCATCGCCCACAATTGCCCACCAAATATGCTAGCCATGTGCGAGTATAAGTCAGTTTGTGTAAAACAAGGTCTGCACTCCATAAATGAACAAGATGTACAGAGAGATACATACAAAATATCTACAATGCATAAATACATACGCATTCATGCACTGTTCACTTTATACAATTATTTACTACTCACCTACATTTCAGAAATTGTCTGCATTGTAAAAGGATTATGTAAAAGAAGGCGTCTCGTCTCACGTTCTGATCGACATATCGAAAATATTCTTATGCTGTATTTACCATCATCATAACTGAATCGAATTGCAGGCCCCGCATTGGTTGCTATTTATTTATTTACTTTCTACTCTTTCAGCACACATCCATATGTACATTTGAGCTTAATATGTTATGAGGTAAAAAATAGTATCGACTATCATCGTATCAAACACGTGCTGATTACGATTAACCCATTGTCCATACCCTCAACTCAATTATACCAGCATTTTATATGATAATCTGAAGTTATGTGAAAGTATGATTATTTTATTAAAGACACACTTTAATAAAATTGCATGATTTAACAATTGCAATTATTAACCAAAGAAAGGTAAAAATTGGTAATTTGAGTTAAAACCGAAAAAAAACAATCTAGGGCATTCTGTAACCTCTATACTCGTAGAATTATAAACCATCAGCATAACCCTTTTGGTAGAAAGTTATGCAACAGATGGGTATAATACAATACTCATATTTATAAACACGTCGGTCACCGTAACACATGTCTCACATGTAATAATACAAGTAATGGTAAGCATGTGCATACCACAAAATCAAAGGTATTCTAATTCATTCATTCATTCTTTAACTCACACTGCAATTTTCATGATACAATTCTTTCTTACTCAAATATCCATCAAACTCGTTATTGTTTTTCTGCTGGCGACTTCCAGGCCGACTGGACGTGGGACTTGTCAACGGACTTCGCTGGCTCAAACTTACTCTTGTTGTTGTTCCACTTGGCGAATAAGCTGGATTTTCTCTGATATCAAAACTTTTCGAAAAAGCTGAATAAGATGAGGTTGATGTCACCTCATCAGTTTCCTTTTCCACTTCAATAGGTATGACTATCGCTTCGCTGTCCGTCGTCATTTTTTAACAAATTTTTAAATCCCCAACTTTCACTTATGCAATACAATAAATCAGACACACTTTTTTGTGATGCTAAAAGAAGTCCTCCCTTCCTTGATAACTGATATGTATCAACAGGATTGGTGTTTGTATTATGTTCTAAAAAATAAACTGTTCTTCTTTCTTGTGTCGATATATCAATCGTTGCATGTCCCAAGAAGAAGAAGCCACCCCAAGGAAATGGATGTTACAAAACAGCGTGTTGTTATTAAAGGTTTATTTGAGGAACAAACGAAGACATCCGAAATCCCACAAGTCGGATATTTATTTTGGACCGAAACCAGTGATAGATCAGATCAGTGGTAAGAATCTAAACTATCAAACCTGCTGAGTTTAATTGGTGTGTGATTTCGCACATGCACAGGAATCAAGCTATGTAAATGTATTACATATGAGGATCATACCCAGAAAGAAAAAGACACCACTATTTATTAGAAGAGTGGATGACGGAGTGAGTAATATTTTTCATTCAAAAAATTGAGACTGATGATCCTTTCGTCAATAATAATAATAGTACTGCATACAGATACACTCTATTCTAAAAGTAGTAATGTATTTTTTTGTAAGCAGTCAATATATGCCAATGCACGAACAAATTTGCTCCGGTTTTCTTCCTATCTTCATAAATCCAATCCAGTTCACTGCACAAACCACACCACGCCAACTATTATACTCCACATCTAATTTGCCACCAGTGATAATGAAGATACTGGTGAAACTTTGTTTCGCTTTCCTGACTAAACATATATCCCCAACTCAAAACAACACAATATAGGCGTACTTATGTAAACGTAAATGTTTAATAACGCAAGGCTGACTCTGCCACTGGGCCAATGCCAAACAACTGTCGGAAATGGTCCAGATATTTATTCGGATTTCGGATAAAACCAAACGAGCACTACTTCCATCCAATTACAACTTTCTTTCTTAAAAAAAATGGTACAACTCTTAATACATTATCTATCTCTCTGATGTCCTCAGACTCAAAATGAGAGTAGAATGAATAGACAACGGGCTCTAGGTAACTCTTTAATAACATCATCATATGTTTGAGAACAGCAGGAGGATGTATTAGCCACTATCACTATGATAATGCTTCAAGCATGCACTTTGCATTCGCAGACGGGAATCATCGGTCGACAGAGTAGAGTTGCAAAACTTCATTGGGAAGGTTGGAGGACGAATTGGATAAGGATGAGCAAACTGAACCAGATAAGATAGGTATGATGTGTTGTAGTAGTAGTAGCGCATGGGTGCAGTAATAATACGGTGACTCTGACATCTGATACAAGCCAAAGATAGATCAAGGAACGAAGAACCAACCCCCAACAACAAATTCACTATTATAAACCACCACTTTCCCAATTGCTCAGATGATGATGACGAGCCCTCTTTTCAGTCCAGCGTCAACTTTAAAACTGACTACTTCAATGTTGCGAATTATTTACAAAAAATATTTAAGGTCAGAACACTTGGAGAAGACAAATATGATAAGAATTAAGTAGACACCAGGGTTTAATTTCTCATCTCAAGCCAAAGTGGCTGCAGTGGAGTATCATTTCGTACCTTATTTGGACGTGAATCAGTTGAACATATCAATCAATCTCATTTCGTACCAACCAATACAGCTCTTCTGATGAATCACACTCAAGTTATTCGATATACCATAAATGAAGTGAATTTTAATGTAAACTTATCATAATCGTAGTTTACATTCCTGTCACATATAATATATGGCATATACATAAAAGTTGGGAACTGGTAAAGTGATGGCGTCCCCACTTGTTGCTCAAACAGGTCCTTAGCCATTTAATCAAACATATAAATTTTGCCTCCCATCATATCACAAGCAAGAAGCATAGTGAACTGTAGGCGACTGGCTGCATACCTGCATATCACATCAATTACATTACATTACATAAAAATGAAGACCAGACCAGTCCAGTACATAAAAATGACATGAAAAATTTCAGAAGTTAAAAAATCCATCATGTATTCGAACTAATTATAAAAAATGCAACTGCTCGTGAAACATCATTTGCCTCTATTTGCATGCCAAAATAATATGAATGCAATGATGAAAAAGCAAGCATCAGTCGTATAATTTAAGAGAATGAAGACCATAAACTAACTTGGTAATGCGCAATAAATCACAATTACACCAAACAAAATCTGATCTGATTGCACTTTGTAATTTGTGAAATGATGAGCAGCCTACAGCTACAATTGACCAAACCGAACAAATGCAGAGAACAACATTCACATTAACTGGATTGGATTCCGTAAAAGATAATGACAGAGCACCACACATAACAACAGCACCATCAATCAACAGTATCCAGGATTCTACTTGCTTCCATTAATAAACAACAAGTCCATCTCATAGTCAATCGTATCCTTGTAATAACTGTCATTTGAGACAAAGAGGGGCTAAATGGGCCGTAATAATGTAACGTTAATGGAATTATAATATTACGTCATCTCATAGTCTCATTGTCCGACAGATCTCGATTTCAAGGCCACACTAAATAGCTTTACATATTTTCCGTTGTCCGTCGCAATTCTATAATGTGCTTATCTGTAGAAGTATTTCAAGTATCTCAATTTCAATAAAAATCTAATATATTTTGAAACTAGGGCAAGAAAATTCATAAGCCAAGAAATGTTTATTTTATTTATTCATCTTGCATTTTAGAAATGAAATATGCAATGTATATTTTTAGGACGGACGATGTGAAAAAGATTACCCATTAATTGATTGAATGAGTTTCCCTGAATTAGGATAATGGAGACATCAATTTTAATGAATAGCTTTCTATCAATATCTTTATTGACCCACTGATCTGATCTACTCACTTTCCAGCTAACACTATTGCAACGATACTTGCACATCAAACAAAACCTACATTTTTGATACGTACACTATCAACCCAAAATTTAGCTATATTCTCAGCAAAATGAGAATAAACAATGTCGTTTCCACATTCAACTTTCATGTGGCTGGTGGAGTGCATAATAAGTATGTAGGTTCAAATTTTATGGCTGAAATACGAATCTCGTTACGCCCGTTCCCAGCATAAATTATTTCCCAACCTCACCAGCATTACATTACTGTAATAATTCATTATATAGATTTTTGATTTCCAGCCAAATATTTTGGACATTCATGTTTACCACGTCGTTTTGCTCTCTAACCTGGAAAATTCATTACATCACTATGTCACAAAGCTTGGTAGATAGATAAACGGTGTTTACCCAAGTATGCGAAGGACCAATTTATTTTCGTGAAGAAGAAAAAAAATCGTCATTCTAAATTTTTATATTCATTCACATCTGTTTCGTCATTCACTACTGGTTGTTGGTTGGTTGGCGGTGGAAGAAATTGTTTCTTCTTCAAATGCAAACAATGTGTTTTCATTTCAGACATGTGCGCATTTACGAGTACTTTGTTGTTTCCATCCATTGCACATGTATGCATGCAATGATATGCTTCCAAAATAACTTGTATCAATGCTAAAGGGTTGTAAAATAAAATCTCTACTAGCAGCAACTCCACTCATGCAAACTTCCAGCCAAGCCAACCATCCACGCTTATACGTAAAAGTTAAAAGCTTATCTCATCTTCTAATAGCTTAACTTTACAGCGAAATGTACAAACCATTTACAAATTTCTGAAGAACAAAAATTCTGGGTTAAGTAAATATTATTCATAAAATAAACTAAAATAAACTCAGTGATTTGCAAAATTACTGAACAAGTCGTTGGCAAAACAGCGCGAATCAATTAGTTAAGCTGACTTTGCAAAAGATATATTGATCCATTCCATTGTCAATTGTGTTGGGGCAGATTGCATTTCTGAAAAGCATTCAGCATAATTACGCCTCTTCTTGAATCTTGTTTTCCATGCAATGATATTGGCATTTGGCATGGAATGAGAAAATAAATACTTTCACCATTTCTCATTTTCACAGTTGTTTTAACAAATGTTGAAACAATTTGTATTCGTGAGAAGGAAAGAGGAGGAAGCTATCCTTTAAAAAAAGGAGAGATTTCATTTCTTTTTCAGGAATGCGGTGATCGAGGAAGACATTCCAAGAACAAAACAAGAAAGTTCAACGCATGACTTTTGAATAAATTCACAACAGATTCCAGATTCCAGATTCTAAAATCGTACTTGAAATAATAATACATAAGAGGAAGAGGAAGAGAGAGAGAGAGTTGATCTTTCACTTCAATTTGAACCATAATCAACGAAGCATGCCCGGTGGGAGGGATAATGCATTAAAAAACTTATTGTGAGATTGAGCACACTTTTCAAATTCTCTGATTATTCTATTCTGTTTGTCATTTATGTGTAGTATGCATTTATCAACCAGACAGAAGTTAATTCAAGAGCATGACACACCAAGTCGAAACAAAGAGAATGTACGAGTCATTTAAATTTTGAAGTATGGAGGGGAGAGTGTCCGGAAATAAAAACACTTCATTTGTATTCCAGATTCAAATAAATGTGTGTATTTTTAACTCTTAACTTTTTAAAACTTTCAATCTCTACCAGTTTTGGTTTACGAACAAGAGAAACAGAGAGGATGAGGATCTATAATAAGAATTAGCCTTACTCTTGAAAAATCCAAATAATGTACAATTGTAGCACAACAGCAAAAAAGTTTCGAAACATGATGAAGTCACTACGACTTTCCTTATCCTGCTATCTGCACATATATCGAAAAAATGGTATACAGAATAAGAATCAAATTCGATGGCTTCTCTGAATTCAAACATTCTATCTAATGTAATCCCAATAGAAGGGGACTGAGAAATTGTTGAATGCACAATGTCACAGATAAGCGAAGTAGGTATGTATCTTTAACTTCATATATGGACCTAAAATTGTGGCTTTTTAAATGGAGCCAAACCATGATCGCAATCCATGATCAGTAGTTGTTTGGGTACACCCACGCCCAGTTTTAAGTACCATTAGTTTTCATTCCCTCACTATGACTATCACTTCAGTTCAGTCAGACATGATTTGTAGAATATCTGGATTGCTTCTGTAAATTATATTCCTATCTTAATTATGAAAGACATGCCATGCAACTTCCACTAAACAAAGTTCGTTTAAGGTAGTAAATGTACACCAACTTGTTCTGACATGCGGGCTGTAAATACTTGTGTGTGTTACATTGCATGAGCATTGCACCGAAGAAATTCCATCATAACTGAAGATTCAAGTTATGATTGACACACAGCATGTCTATCTAGATACCCATAAAATACAATATTGTGAAACGGAAAGTAATACTAAGAAAGTTGAAAGTCGTAGAATGACAGCTCATGCACTTGAAATAGAAAAGATTGAAAATGATACACCTTCCGATCTCACATTTTTACATAGCGCATTCAAATATGATCTAATTCAAACTGCATCCACCCATATCTTGCCAGTGTCAATTGTAGGGGGGGGGGGGAATTCTATGGTGGTAATACGTAGTGTTATTAACATTTAAGATTTATACGTAAAAATGTATTTCCCTATGACAAGCTGCTTTCTTCATAAATAGGATGGTGTAATAATGTTTGACTACATTTCAGACAAATCATGCCAAGTTTGGAAGCACATGCTGCTGTCAGAAAATTGAGACAAATTCAAAACTTGGTGAATTGGGATGGAAGGGTGAAGGCTTCAGGAAATGTACAAACTCAGTATTTGCATACGACTGACTTGATGGCTCATTCGTCCGTTTATCGTCATTTCGTGACTTTAATCCCATTAGGATAATCAGCTTTCCTCGCTCCCTGTGGTCTTCAATCCCCACATATTTATGTATAACCTTCCTTCTGTTCAGATTTCTTTCTTCACAGACTACCCAAGATATTTTACAACAAATGGAATAGATAATGCTAATCAGGAGATAATAGTATTATTCTATTAGCTTATTTTCTTTACTACCAACTACAATCTGCGTCGAAATGCCTGCCATAGGTTCAAACTTTTGTTTTAGTTGCAAACATAAAACTGGTCTGTTTCATGGAATCTGCAGAACTCAATAAACTGCAGAAAATGGTTCACAGTAATGCGAAACTCTTATGGCCCTGTTGTTGTTGATACTGTAGAAATGTGGTATGATACCCTTAACCATTGTGTTCGTAAATGCACGAGTTTATTGTGGTACTACAAAGATATGCATTGCAACATGCTAGCAATTTGGATTTTCGACGACCTCACAAAAAAGAACATTCACAATTTGACGCAGGCAATTTTCCTGAAACTGAACCCGATAAGCAGTACCTCGGGACGATCAGTATAAGACAACTAGCAGCACTTGTGCACAAATCCACTATTAAATTGTCAGCCTCCATCCAGAAAGTCACATGGTAGATACTCCTACATAACAGTAAAATCAGTTCCAAAATAAATCCCCATGACAGGAGGCCAATTATCTTTCGACATCAGGAAAAGCTACGAGATGACAACTAGTGACGACGAAATCCTTCGCAAATCTCATCTACACAAATCCACAGCAAATATTTGTCACGCCATTGGTTTCAAAAAAGGGAAAGCACGAGCAAACTCCCGGCTCCGTATAGACAGAAAAAACATACTGAGGGAAATTGGTAAACATATAAATGTCACATTCATCACATTTATATTATGCCAATACAATTTAAAGGGTAATTTTATTATGCCATGTATAATACGGTGTAACCAACAGAGGTAAAAATACACAAATTACACTATAGTGCAGAATATCTCAATGACAGGGACTAATGAATTTATTGTACTTTATTGTCATCGTATAAACCATTGGATTAACTATGCAGTAAATGTCCGCAATTTGTACTTGCATATGTAGAATCTAACTGCAAGTTTTATCTTTGCTTCGAATACAAGGTGGGCATTGTATAATGTCTGAAGGATTGAATGAAAATACATGCAAACAAGCTTCAAGTAAGAAAACGAGTAAAATGCTTAATAAACACCAAAGTGTGGATTTAGAGTTCTTCATAATTATTTACCGCTTGTGTGTCATTATGGTTAGTTAGTTCATTAACATAACAACTGTTAATAATATGGCTTACATCCAGGAGACGGTAATTGTTTTCGTGTGCATCGATAAGGCTGGTACGTGCCGGGTTCCATTTTGCCATACATTGTGCGATCCATGATTGATTGATTGATTTTAATCCCCGACAAATCAAACTTTTGCTTTCACCAATGTACGTAACTCTCTTTAGCGATGTTTAGTCAATGAAACACATTTCACTTTCTACGATGCACGATTGATTAAAGGATTCATATTCCGTAGTTACAATGAGAAACAATTGCAGAACACAAATAAAATCAACTTTTTAAACACCTGAGCCTACTTGAACCCACAAGCACGAAAATGAAAAACAGATAATTTCTAGAACAACAACCAGCGACACGCGACAGTCCAGTACAGTGATGATAAGTCATGAATCCACTACTAGTCGTGACTGGATGCTCAAACTTTGCAGAGAATCGTACACAGTAAAATCGGGATACCAGCAGCAGTATACAGATATGCACAAACTTATTACAAATTCAAAACTACACAAAGCACAAGGTTTCAGATTTCACGTTTTCACGGATTGGAATCATTGCCTACTCAAATACACGATAAATTACATAGTGTACGCAACGCAACTCTTTCAGCCAAGCCAAAAATTCAGAGGTTTGGCTTGTCAGTGTAGTTTGGTTTATACACTGGGCAGAACACCAAGAAACATGAATTTAAAAGTTGGGTGTATAAAAGGCAACGTCAATTAATGAAATCGTGGAGGGAATAAGCTGCAGCAACCTACTTCTCACTACCCATGATGATGATTTGAATGTTTGTTCTATCTGCAAAGATCTGACACTGAATTTGTCCAACTTCAATAATACAAGAAGTATATACACACACACAAATACATACAGTTCCTCCACAATCTGAAACATCCACGCAAACTAAACTTCAATAACTGAATGGGTATTTATATTTATTCTTGTGTAATCAAAGCATCAGCAATGAGCAAATTGCATTTCTTTGGGATCATACCATCCTCAGACATATGCAAAAGTCATAAACGCCTTATTAGAAAGCTGAGCTATTTATTGGACGCCACTGCACACTGAAGGAAACGTTACTAGTCCTTTTAAATAAATCCATCAACATAAAATAGGAAATTGAACTTGAGAAACTAACTGATGATTCTGTGTTTGGGTTCTTAAAAAAAAGAGAAATATAGCTTCCACCTAATCAATTCTTCCTTGGTAACACTTGTTGGTCGCCAACTGCTTTGATTATTTGTATTTCCCGTCTAAACTCCAGACGACACTTTTTCTATCAACAACACACACAACTCTAATAATGGTACTGAGGAGGCTGTTATGTTGTGCGTATAATTTGAAGGCTCCATTTCATTTAATAATAAATCAAAAACGTCAATTAAATTGACTCCTGAGCTTTATAATTTATTAGGGGTACAGAAAATGGTAACAAGTGAATACAATGATAAAGTGAACTAAATAAATAACAACCTTCTCCGAGAGAGAGTCTAACTAAAAATGAATCTTGTCTTGGAAATGGAAGCTCAAAAGAAGAAGAAGAAGAACAGGAAGAAGTAGGGTCGTCGAAAAGTTGCGTGTTTTTGTGCATGGAGAATAATTGAGAGGACGGAAGAAGTGTCATCGCCTACATCAACATAGTGTGGAGGAGAGAGAGAGATGTTCATATAAATAGGGATGAGATTTATTTTGCAGTTTAACGGGCATAACGCACCCCAATTCATATATGCTATTACTTTCGTTTACCATCAAAAAACGATAAATGTATCTAACAAACATCCTTTCTCATTTGATCTTCGTGAGATAGGATTTCGAGAAATACTTGGGAAAAAGAAAAGCAACAAATACACATCATTGAACGAGGTGGTGGATGTCACCACATATTCGAGGATAAGTGACAAATCAAGTTTGCCATCAAAATCATTGACATGTGCCAAAGCGAAGTAACCTCAGAACAAAAAAAACGGAAGGAAGGAAGGAAGTAAAAGTAATCTAGGCTGCGTGTGCTGTGCTACCGTTTTTGTAACAGAATGAGATGAGATAGAATTTCCAAAAAATACATGACGAGTGCATGAGTATGTGCCAAATTTCAGTATCCACCACATCTATTTTGCACACTAAAGCAAAAAAAGTAGAAACATGGTGATTCACTTTCACTCAATGGTAAAAGCTTAGCAAAAACATGGAATTGATGTATGCTTAAAATTATATTTGGTCCAGTAACTAATTTATAACAATGTATAGCTACTAAAATCAAATGATACTATATGATACATATTAGGAAATGGATATCATTTGGTTGGGAGAAAGTCGTTAATTTTTAAATAACAAAATCGTCATCATTCTCACAGCATATTGGTCTACTGGATTTAAATTATGTTTAAATATTGTCATATAAATATTTTTTAAATCATGCACTAAAAATACTTTGTTACTGTTAAGAGATGCTAAAAAGAAATATTAGAAAATGAAGTACTTACTTAAATCGTCCATTATTTCCCCACCAACAAGATAACACGCCCTTCAAAATTAACCCTTCTGCTCTGAATTCACCAAGATCACTTCAATAAAATAATGAAACCGGTGGAACTATACTTTATCGAATGTTCTTTGCGATTACAACTCAAAAATTTGAAATAACTGTTCTCTCTCTTCGTCTTCTGCAATTTCTTATCTTGTGCTATGTTTTATGTGTAATCTCCAAAATTAATTAATCAGTCACTTCAATTATTGTCAATAGAAAATCTTCAATTAAAAAGTTTCGCAATTAAACCAAGAAACTATAACTCTATATGTTATTGATTTTTGCGGTTTTTTTCTGCTGAGGTTGATTGCGGTATTAACATGCGTCATTCATTCAGTGAAATGACTAATAATCATTATTCTGACCAAATACAGTGATAAATTCAGTGATGTGATAACCACTTTTAAATACTACTCATCCACAACAAATATTGTTGGAAGTGAATGGATTGTTGTGCCACTTTTACTTTACTTATTACAGGCAGCTTGAGAATTGGGAGAGATGAGTTGAAATTGATCGGATTTCTTATTTACCAACACAGACACAGAGTGAAACTTGAAACTTCCATTCAACCTCCGCCTTTCACTCTATGTTCCATTCCATTCCAGTTAGAGAAACATATGTACAGGGCTCTCTTCTCTTCTCTTCTAACTCACATCCGGTTGGTGAAAATTGCAATATTCAGATTTTCCTCGAAATACGATGATGTATGAATTAAAATGATATAACAAAGGAAAAGTAACAGTATCACTAATGCATTATGCGGATGTCAAATCAGAAACAAAATGAAATATGAAATTGGAATAGTAGTTTTAAAGTTTTATATATATTTCAATATTTTTAAACTTTCGACAACATAATATATAAGAAACTACTTCCATCCCCAAACCTTATCACGGCAGCAGATTTTACAAAACAAATATAATAACGGTTCTTCATATCGAAAAAAAACTAAAATATTATGTAGATATAGATTCTCCTTCCCTCTTTTTTATCCACTTCTTTAAATTAATATACAGTCAAGAACTTAATATCTCAGGCGATCATTATTATTATGTTGTAATAATATTCTGAGTTCAAGCAATAACAGTTATGTAATTATTATAATAAACTCTGCTTATGACTTGGACTGCTTCTTTAATGCGGTGAACATCCGCCTGGATTGGATTCGAACATCTTCATTGGTGTGACAATTCATTAAAGATTTGGATTTGTCAATGATTTTGTCTAGGACGTTGACGCCGAATATTGCGGCATACCTGTATAAACAAATGATGAATATTACAGATTACAGAGATGGCAACCACTTTGTCAAATGTGAAAGTTTATTGTACATTGTATCTGGGGATGCGGCTTTCTCTTCGGGAGGTAAGTCCTGTGTAGGACTTAGATCATGAGTTGCGGCCGTGCTAGTCAGATTGGCGAGAAGCGTCAAGATACCTGTATAGAGATGCATAATAATTAATAATTGGTAACAATAACACTAGAGCTCATTCATATTCATTCAAGATCAATCAGCGGGTTGAAGAACTTACGCAATAACACTTCTGGCTCATCATTGTTGTCTATCAGGTACAATAATCGCTTTGGTGCCTGCAAAGAAGTATATTAGTGAGTATTATAGAGGCAAACTTATCATTTATAGATTTCTCTTGGCGCATACCTGAGCAGCAAGTAGACTAGGTACCATTTCCTCATTTGTTGAGAGATTCACAAGCAGCTTTAATGATTGAAGTCGGATTGGGAGTGATAACTGATCAAGTAATGAATACAAGGTATGCAGTGCCGGACAAAACTCAGTATGCCAATCAGGGAGAACGGCGATGTTTGCCATTGTAGTTAGTACGGCTTCGACAATTTCTTCTCCGTGTTTACTGATGTCGCCAATGTAAGACATCAAAGCTGGTATTGTTGGCTAAATTACAACATTAGCAAAAATGGCATTCCGAATTTCAATTTATATGAGATACATTAGAATCAAGTAAATCACATACCTTCATTTCTCGCTGACTCAATTCGTTCAAAGCCATATTCCCTAAAGCGCGGATGGTGGCCAGTCGAATTTCACTTTTGGGATGGGAAAGAAGATTTTGCAACCTTTGGAGACAGCCTGCTTCTCTCAAGTTGTTCTGATTATGCGCCATGGTCGATAAATTCGCCAATGTTATCAACGCTCTTTCCAAAACCCCCTCGTCGGAAGTGTATAGAAGGGCAACCAGTGTTTTAGCTTCATAAGAGTCCATAGTTCTACAAATATAAAGTTTCATCATTTTCATGTCTCGAATATTAGTAAATTTAGTTTTAGCTTATAAGAAAATGTTGACAAACCTTCCTTTCAAACTAAGGGACTCGAGTTTGTCCTTTAACTCCTCACTAATATCTTGAATAGCTTTATCAGCTTCTCTCGTGCTATCCTCAGCACTGAACCCTACTTCTGGGCTCTTCCGTGCAATTGACTTCCTTGACCATCTTCGTCGTACAGGAGATCCTTCAACAGGAACAAGTGACAAATTGTCTGAAGAGCGACTAGCAATGAAATGTCGAATGTCGACTGGGCTCAAAATACGAGGTGAGCTCCACGGTGAGCACTGATATAAAATCAAAACGAATAAAATAATACTTTTCCTTTCTTAATTATGTGACCGACATATTATGAAGGTGAATAAACTCTGTCTACCTGTAAACTTCTTGATGAATGGCGACCAGCTCCTCCATTCCCTTGCAAAGCGAGCATTGTATCTAATAAAATGAAGAAACTAAGTGATTCTTGACACGCCAATTTATAGTCTACATTGTATACAGAGGTCACAAAATGTTACCCGCAAAATGTCTAGCTCTAAAGTTAAGTTCGCGAATTCGCTCTTGAACTGAGAGAGGTCGCAGGATAATTTTTCCGGAGTTAGACACATCCAAATTGCCAAGCAATGCATCGGTTTGTGTTGTCTGCGATAGTCGACGAAAGTACAGCCTTGCCTCACCCTCGGGATAACTCACTAAAACCAAATAATTAAAATTGTGTATAACATAAATAAGGCATATTTATTATTATTATCCAAAATTAACTTACGATCGCCCTCCTTTCTCCGACGATGGAAAGCAGTGCGGACAACGCTATAGCCAACGCTGTAAAGTAATTGACACACTTTTAGTAGGTAGTATAGTTGTCGTTCATAAAAAAATGGTACTATACTTACTATGCAAATCCCGCAAAGATGGCAGAACACAACGCAACTGAAATTTGCAATTTACACAATTTAATCCGCATTGGATCTAAAATATAATAACGAGTACAAGCTAACCAAGGCATACATACTCACCCTTGTTCACAGTGCGGTCAGTCGTTGACGATGAGTACCCGCTTGATGCCATTGTGAGCTCTGTAAGTTGATCTTTGATCTTCAAAATGTCCAACATTAATGAATTATTCGGAGATTGCTAGTCCTAAATAACAACGTTGGACTGGACAAGGAACTACACTCGACTAGAACAACTATTAGGAGGGGAAAGGGGGTTACTACACGCGATTGATGAGCATATAAAGTAGCCCACTTGCAACTTAATACGGTTTATAGGAGCTTACTTTCTCCAATCCACCTTTCACCACCCAAGTCTATTATCCCTCTAATAATTGAGTCTCAATTTACAACAATTTCTTCACTAAACTCTATTACAAACTGCAATTGGTATTATTGGCCTTATTATTCTTATAGTCCTACCACTCGTCAATCCCAATAAAATACAGAATACTGAGATGTCAACGCTACCACAGACAACACGGCTGTCAAATAGGAAATTAATCTATTTTTCTCAAACAAATTTCAATTTTTGTTACAAATTAAGAATCAACCTCATTTTCGCCAACACCTGTTCTTGACCCACACTCGACCTACAGCCTAATTTCAACCCAGTAGGTTTGCCCTAACCCCCTTTGGTACAAAACAAACAAATCCCATACAGTAAGTAATTGTACCCCTTTTGGAAACTCCTCAAGTTAATTGAAATCGGTAAATGGTGGTGGTGACCCCAAAAGAAAGTGAGACAGGTTGTTGGGTGGACCGAAGGAATCACTCCCTTTAATTTAAAGGATCCTCCTCTCCTCTTTTCTCCTTCCACTCCGGAAAACTCCGAAAATCCGTGGAAAATCGGTGTGGATCGATGATGTTTTGGGCAATCCCATACTCTGCACCATTTCCATTACACATGACACCAGCTGCAAAACTACTTCTTTCTCTATGTCAGTTTCTCTTCATGTCTCATGTTAAAAAAACTACCGCATATCGTATACACACTCTTTTGTAATAAATTCTAAATTAAATGATGCACATTACTGATTGCAGATAAGCAAAATGATATCATATTTAAAATAGCTGCAAGCTGCGTTTATAGAAGTAGCAGATTTTTTAAAGATATGAGATATGCGCTAAGTTTATGTGCTTATCCGACAAGTCAAGAATGTCCATCATTAAATGTAATTGATATGAAATGCACAAAATATTCTATATTTTATTAATTAAAATAATTAGGACATGATTCATTAATGGATTCAATGGATGTCGGTGCTATTGGTTTGGATGCACCCTTGTGGGCACGCGGAATTGGAGGCAAAACAGGAGGACATTGAAGTTGGTTTCTTTTGTCAACAAAGCACATGGTTGTTTGTTGCTGAATTTTAATCATCATTGTTTTCAGAAATTAAGGAAATCTTCCAAAACTTAAAGAGTTGTTCTTCATTAAGTGAATTGGATAAGGCTTACTTAACGGTTAATACCAGTCTGCTGTTCATTCCGTGAATCAGCAGAGTTTTACATAACATTCCAGTGTGACAAAGATAAGAGGATGCCAAGACGAAAAAATACACAGAAACTTGCGGCTCCAGCGCTACCCACCAGAAAATCAACTAGGGCCAGGGTAGCGCCGGCTGCTTTTATTGATTTACCACCACCACCCACACCCCGCATTCGTTATGTAAGTGGTAATAAACTGATAACAAGGCGTATTTTCCGATTATTTATTTCATTATGATGTCTTTTCTTGTTAATTTAAATAATTTATTGATATGAGATGTGCATTTTAATTTGTAGGATGAGGATGATGACGAAGGTGTGGTTTCTCATCTTCCACCCCCACGACCGTTAAATCAGGAGGAGAGTGGAGACGAAGAAGAAGAGGAGGGGGAGGAGGGATCTGGTGAAGATGAAGAAGAAGGGGAGGATGACGAGGAAGAGGGGGAAGAAGTGGATGGAACACTTGCGGCACCAGTAGATGGTGATAACGAAGGCGAAGAAGAAGGTAAAGAAATGTCAATGTTGTAATTCAGAATTCAGAACAGAATTGACATAACCCTTATTTTTTTAATTCCGACATCAGATGAGGAAGAAGACGAAGATGATGACGATGAAGAAGAAGAAGAAGAAGAAGAAGAAGAAGAGGAAGAAGACGAGGAGGAAGGGACAGCAGAAGGGGAGGGCGAAGCAACAACAGAAGAAGCAGCAACTGCAGCGGGGGGAGGAGAGCAGGTAGCCGTAGTAGTGACTGCTGAAGGGGTTGTTGAACCGGCCCCACCAGCAGAAGGTGAAACACCAGCTGTTACTAAATCAGCCGCGCCGCTGGGAACGTCAAAGAAAATCAATATTCGATCAGGAGTCGTAATGACGATTGATGAAATGGTACACAATTGTGTGTACTATTTTATTATACATCAACACAAAAAACTCCCTGTGAAAAGGGCTGAGCTCTTAAAACATGCCATGAATGGACAAAAGAAGAATTACAATGAAGTCATGGCCAAATTCGAAACTGTGCTGGCTGATACATTTGGGATGAAAATTATTGGACTAGAACAAGGAAAATCAGGATTTATTTCGTACATCATTGTGAGCGATTTCACCAATAATCTGGCTGAGTCAGTAACATTTAGAGGTCCAGAAGCCGATGCCAAAAGAGGAGCCCTTTTTCTGATTTTAACCGTGATGTTTATGCTAAACAAACCCTTAGAAGAAGGTTAGTCATCTTTTTATGTACACCATGCCATTATTTTAATGTGTTTTAATGATGAAATCTAATCAACCGAGTTGTACAATGACGAATTTGATTAAGCATCCTATCTCATTAATTTAAGTCTGAATTGAAAATTTTTAATTTTTCGTATTTTATTGTATGGAATATTTTAATTGGTTGAAACGCATTTCACTTTTCAGAGGCGCTTTGGAGCTTGCTTACTGAATTTGAATTTGAAGAAGAGGTTGGCCGAAAAGATGATTTTCAGAAATTTTTGAAAACGGTACAAATTCTTATGCCTTTCTCATAAGCCATGTTTAGTAAATATTTTAATCCATGATTATGTATAGGAATACGTTGCACCTATGTACTTGAATATGGAAGAGCTCAGGGATTCGGACAATGTCACTCATCGCTACTCTTGGGGGCCCCGATCAGAAAATGAAATAAGCAAATGGGCACTCTTAAAGTTTGTTGCAAAGGTATTTTTAGGTTTCTGGTAAATTTGCGGATAATTGATGTACATGATCATGTATTTGTTTTTACAGCAATTTCCTGATACGAGGCCGGATGACTTCGATTATCAGTTCAATATAGTAAAGGAAAAAGAGAAGGATATAGTAGAAGCGGAAATAGCAGCAGCAAATAATAACGTAGATCCAGCTGCTGGACAAAATGGCTCGGCTTTGAAAGTTGGCCCTGACGGAAATGCCAATTTTGCTATTGGTATGCTGACCATTTTTTTTACTTTGATTTGAAACCTCTGTGCAGTATTCTGCAGTTTATCTCTCTCTGTGTAGAAGGGCTTGACAATGGGAATACGTCACAAACTGAAGAAATTGAAGATGACGACGAGGAAAGGGACGAAGCAGAAGCCGACTCAGACGATGATGATGAGGATGGAGAAGAGGAGGGCGAGGAAGGTGAGGGAGAGGAAAGTGGAGAAGGCGAGGCGGTGGTTGACGTAACTGTTGCCGATGGCCAGGCTGAGAATGATGACGATGATGAAGACGATGACGACGATGACGATGATGACGATGAAGATGATGATGACGACGATAACGATGATGATGAAGAAGAAGAGGGGTCCGGACAAGAGACCGAGGTTGGGGAAGATTCGGGTGGAGAGGGTCCCTGATTGTTACTGAGCAGGTTTGTTATCTAACTTTTTGCATAATATAATCATTAGAATAACATTGCATTAATTTTCTCTAACTGCATTCAAAATTTAATGTTACAGCTGCGTTCCTCCTCCTACACCTTGTCCTCGCTATGACCAAGAAATTTCTGACGATGATGATTGCCCAGATTTATCTACATTTTTTAGTGAATTTAATGATCAACCTGAAAACGACGAGCATTTAAATTTTCCTGTTCCTACACCTTCATTGAGGGGAACCGAATGGGGAAACGAATAATTTTCTCATCTCAACCGACATACAATGCAAACAAAACAATTCTTCATTTCCCAGTGTTCGTCAAAATACAAATTCTTCGTCTGTCATCCTGTCGTGAATTATCTATTTTGACAGGACAGAAACTACCACTTGCTAAATCATATCTATGTATCCCAAAGAAAATAGAAACCCCACATCTAAAACAATTGGTCATTCGCAAGCAATTTGCTGACTTGATGGAAACGGAGCTGCTCACAATGCAACAAACTATAATTTTTGAAGTGACATCGATGAAATCACGTTAAATGCACAACGTGAAACTTGAGCTTTCACTATTGTGCTATCGTTGGATCATAATTTTGATAAAAAATGGTTATAGTGGAATTTTGTTATGATGCATACCAGTCCATTATTCATTTTGCTAAGTTGGGATTGCAATGGTCTGTGTCAGTCTGTAACTATTTCACTTGTGTTTGCTTTGTGACTTTTCTGTTTTTATTTCTTACATTGAGTTTCTTTTATCATACTCGTACATTTTTCCAATACATGGTTAATGTTGATGAATACAAGATTTGTAGGGAGAGAAGGAATAGAACGATTTATTAGAGATTTTGTGCATTTATTTTTATTTTTATTAATTTATGTAAAAATGTATATATTGTGTATTTATTTATAAATGTTAGGTTAATGCTAACTGTTAGATTATTAACTGTGTTTACAAATGTGTGATCAAATCGTCCGTGGTGTACCTGTACCTAATGAATGAAATGCGTAGCTATATCACAGTTGTATTGTATCAAACTAACTGCAACAAGAAATTTTTCAATGTTTCATTACTTTATTATAATGATTAAATTAAATATATGTATTAGTATACCTATACTTTCGTACCATTGTACAAATAGACCATAGTGAACGTTATTAGATGTGGTCGTTAACTGTTGTGATATTAATATAATGATGATAAACAACTAGTTGTATGCTAAACTATGTGTCCAAATAATTTTGAATTGAGATCAGTCTGGACATTGTCAATTGCCGATTCCTGGTAATGCTAGTTAGTGCTAAATAAATTATTATCAGGTATTGTTTGTCTTGTGTCTATCCGTCTTCTCTAACACATTTTAAATTCAATTGTTGTTTATAGTTCTTGATAAAATTCAGAATTTCTAATTAACAAATAACTGTCGTGTCCTAAATTATTATGCTTGAAATAAATGGATCTTATATGTGATTAATGTACGAAAAATATGCTATCAAATCTTTGCATCCATTGCGAAAAACGAATTCTCATCAAATCCGGATCAAACATTATAAAATTTAAAGTTCAGTTTGAGACTAGGAATGGGACGGATGTCATTTTTAAACATATTTCTAAGCACTTTCAATAGAAATATAATTTGATATGTGATTGTACATAGATAAGTAATAATAATGCAAGTATTGATTTTGTGTACCTCTGTGACACATCCATAACAAAATATTATTCAATTCACTTCGTCTGCTAGCTTATTCATATTTGTATTCTTAATATTATCATAGATAATAAGTATGTACTAAATCCTAGACTTCAATTAGATTTAACTTCTCTAGTTCGTCACGTCATCCGATCCGATACATACTAAAATACCTGGTAATATTTAATACCACTTTCTAGAATGTACCAAAAGCTTTTCTCTTCTTACCAACTAATATTTTTAAAAACCATAAACCAATTTCATTTTCAAGCTTATCTAGCAGCATCGCATTATATTATATTTATATGAAGAAGACAAAAATGCAAAATATTATGAATCCTTCACTACGATCGACCTACATACTGAAGTTGGACATGAGCATTCATGGAACAGTTTGATTTTGATAGACGCAAAAAACAAGTGAACTCGTATTATACAAAAGTCGTTTGTTGTAACCCTTATGCTGTGTGCAATGCAAGGCTTGCATGGTTTCAAATTTCAATGAAATATTTTCAAATATCATTCATCATCATCATCATCACCAGTTCATAATTATTTGATGTGAAAATTGACGCCAGAAATAAAATATTAATTGTGTAGTACATACCACCAACAACGCATGAACTGATTGAGTGTTATTTAACACTGAACAATAATAACTCTGCTCTTCTGGACGCATTTCAGCCGTCTCATCTTCTCATATTTACCAGGTTTCTCATCCAGTCTAGCGTTTGATTTTTACATATGCTCATAATTATGTATGTTCACCCTTTATTATTATTACTTTTACGCTTTACAATTGATTTAAAACTAACTATTTGTGATACGTAGATCATCAGATCATTGATAAATAGGATGGATGGATGGATGGATGGATGGATGGATGGATGGATGGATAATGAACAACCAACAAATTTGTATATGAGGTTATCAATCGTTTAAATTACCACAATTTCTGTTGCACTGTGAACTGCTGGAGTTTAAATTGCTGCAGTGAACGGTGTGATGCAGATCATTGACTGATAAGAACAATATATAGCTTTCAAAGTTGGTTTTAGTTACAAAAGGATGCTTAACTTTTATTTTATTTAATTTGCATTAGTAAGTTCATCAGACAGTGTCGTCGTTCTCTCATTAGTCTGCATGATGAATACATAATAATCTATATACTCTTCGTTCAAGTGTGACAGATAAATGCTTTAAACTTTAAAGTTTGATTTAACAATGTTGTTTACTTTCCGTATAAGGCAAAGCTAAACTTATTTTGGTTTAAAAATCAGGATGAAGTCTGTAATATTCGTAAATTGTAGGGAAAACAGACACTAGGAATTTATGTTAAGGAAATGCATTGATTTGGCTGTTCGTTAATCCGTGTCAATTGTACGCGAATTAGTTTTCTACATTGTAAAATATATACATATTTCAGCCAAATAAGGATAATTATTATCCATATCATCTATGTATAGTAATAACATAAGCAATTCCACGAACATGAAGGTTCTCTGGAATTTTTGAAATCGTCAAACACGCTGTACACATGTTATTTACTGCATTGAATACAAGTCTCTAAAATATATAGCGTGATGTGATTGTTATCAAAACAAATGTAATAAATATTATTGATGGCAAAATTGGTTAGGATGACCTAGCAAACGCAAGCCAACGTGTCTCAAAGAAGATCTATTTTCTCACTACGGAGTACGGACTAATCCCCTGCGTGCCTGATGGATCATCTCTCAATAGATAGATTATGAATTGCATTTATTTTACACGCATCAAATTTGCAACTGGATTAGGTTAGCTTTAATGATTTCACTATAAATATTTCCTCCATGAATGAGGCTTTTGTACACAACACAACTTTTCTAGCTAGCGATATATCGTGTTATTTAATTTCATGGAAATCAGTCAGTCAGAGAAGAGTGACATTTGGCTTGGCTTTGACATAATGACATAACATACATACACTTTCATTTATTAACCTTTACCACTAATCTGCAAATAAATTGTCTGAATCTGGACTGGACACCACGTTTAGAAAAGAATTGATACTCTCATGAAATGAGACGCGAGCAAGATAATATGCTAGCAAAAATATTTTTATAGGTTTATCACGAATTCCTTGGTATGCGACTGACTCATATCACCAGCATTAAGTGTAATAAGAATAATAATAATGAATATATATATCTGTAAAATATGTGAATGTATAAAGTTTGGGTCTGCTATTATTATTATTGCTGGCAGTCAGCAAACAAACTAACTATATCAATAATGTAATGAATCACTTATTACAATTGGATTATACACAATAAACAACAGCACACAACACAACATAACATGCAGTTCCTGTTTTATTTCTTATGATTGACACATTACTAACTTGGCACCATTCGACATTACTCCAACAATCGAACCTTTAAATGTCTGACATTCATCATATGTAATATGAGACACTTTGTAGAGCAAACATGCATGTATGAGCTTAAATTACAGGCTAAAAGATGAGACGCTGATTTCTGGATACAGTACAATGCCTGGTGGAAAAGTTTACTAGCTGGGCCTTTGAAACGTGGAGCATTACTGTCTGCCAGTCCCCGATAGCTGGTTATTCCTTCAATCGGTCATTTGATGATAAGGATATTATTAAAATTAATGGAATTACTAAAAATCAGAATTCAATTGAATTTGGTTGATGAATGGAAACGAGCACAAACTTCCGCTGCTATATGAATATTATGCAGTCAGTCAAGGTCGTGGTTCCTTAAGGCTCCCACTTATCTTTAGTATAATTATCATATCCTGTGCATGCATGGTGGTGGGTCTATTTGATAGAGCCACCGACCGACCGACCGACCAGTGTGTAGTGCGGGCAATCAAACTTGGCAATGGTCAACCTCAGCTCTAGTTAAAGTAAAGCAATATGACACGATGAGTGGTGCTGAGCTTGTATGGGGGGGAAATATTGTACTCTTGTATCGATAAAAAATTTCTTTCCATATGTAAATCAGTGCATGGAAATATAGAAATATTTTTTTTATAAAATTTAAATCATAAAACTGCATCTCAAAACTTACTCACAAATATGAATACAACCCATAAGTTTACGGTGTGCTAATTAATGTACCCCCACAGTAAGAAATCTTGCAACACGTCTCATGTGGGGGTATATCTTGCAACACGTCTTATGTGGGGGTATATCTGTAACCACCCCAATGGCATGTACACTTGAATTGTGTATTAATTAAGGCCCATCCAGACTGCTGGCTTGCTATTGAACTATACACATGCGGTAAGTTGTCCATCCATTGAAATAATGAGCCCTGCATGAACACCCATTGCCCATTACTGTAATTTGCAGTGAGGAACTAATTAGAGAATATATGTCAAATAATTACAACGCCACATACTACCCACTATCAACTAGTGGACTGTCGGCCGAAGAAAACGGTCAGAAGATTATTCTTGATGGTTAAATTATTATGTTGATAAATTATTAAAATTGACCTGACTACTTGTACATGTGGCTAATTAGGATAATTAAGTGATGTCACCTGACACTGCGAGGTGAATAGCATAATAACACAAACAATCCATTCCGTGTTATATTTCTCCCCTCATAGTTCACTGCTCTGGAAAAGTTAGTTGGCCTGTCTCTGGTTCTCAGTTATAACTCAGTGAGCAGCGAGTGAACTGGTTGAATTAGTTCTTGGTTCCCCTCTGTGTGTCCATTCCAGTGGGAACATGACGCTCACACTTGACGACGAGAGTTTACAAAGTCTATTGTTTCTTCCGGGGACTGCTGACGACCTTATCTTCGAAAATCTTGAGGGGATCAACGATCATTGGGACAATATATTCAACTTCGGCGTTGAAGCATTTTCAGAATTCTCGCCATCAGAGTTCAATACTTTGTCAGACCCGCTATCAAACACGGTGCCAACGTCGTCCCTACTTCCACAAACCACTGTTCTCCTCAAAGATGAGCCCTTCTACAGCAATGGTATCCCTTCTCCATTTCAGGAAGACATCATCAAGTTTGGTGAAGGCATCAAGTTCGATTTGGACCCGTGTCCAATTTTCATCACACCTGATCACATCACATCTGATCAGCACAGTGCATCTGATCAGTACATTGCATCTGATCACGTTACATCATCTTCTGATCTTGTACCACCACTTCCCAGCGCCCCCAGTGTCAAACGTGTCGGTGGAAGACCTCGCGGACGGAAACCAGGAAGTGTCAACAGCAAACCACGGCAATACACGAAGCGGTCTACAGCAGGGGATGGACGACCAGGGAGGAGGCCAAATGCTAACAAAGCTGCATATGGGGAAGGATTCGAGCTACGATGCACCTACGAAAACTGTGGAAAAGTGTACTTCAAGTCCTCTCATCTGAAGGCGCACGTCCGACGACACACTGGCGAAAAACCGTTCGTCTGCCCCTGGGACCAATGCCCATGGAAGTTTTCCCGTTCTGATGAGCTAGGGCGCCATTACCGGTCTCATACTGGCGACAAACCCTACCAGTGCCCCATTTGTCACAAACGCTTCGCACGGAGTGACCACCTGTCCAAGCATAAAAGAGTACATGAGCGATCTAAGGACTCCTGTGAGCTGATGCTTCCTCATCTCACCTTTTGCTCGGACCTTGGGCAGCCGTTATGTCGACCTCCCAAACGGGGTCGTCCCAAAAATTCATCGAATGTTTGTTGCAAAGTATAATGATAATTTACAGTGAGTGCTTAATTATTTAAATATTTCATAATTATAAAAGCTAATGTGAATTTATATTATATAGGTATAGGAAATGTTCTCAGATCTATTAATCATCAATACAGAATATCAAATTAAATATTAATTATTGTTGAATCAACTTTTAAGTATTTAATGTATTAGAATTGTATTTTCGTAATTTGTAAAAGATTGATTGAAGTATTATCCAGATGAGAAGGTGGAAGATTTCTACTGAAAGTTCATGTTATTTAAATAAAATCAATCAAGTTGTCTTCCAAATACAGAACAAAAATACCTTTGGATGTAATGCATCATATTTATTTTGTTATTATTATTAATATGCATATGTATGAAATCATGTAATAATATTAACATGCAATAGCCAAATTCTTTAACAACAAACGAATAGGATTTTTTCATGCTCTCGTCGGAAGGAAAGATTAGTTATATTATATTTTCATAAATTAGAAGAATTAGAAGAATTTATACAAAAAGTTTCAATTGCATTCAAGATTCACCATCATCATTCACCCAAAGTAATATTGACTGACATCAGTCTATTTTTTTAACAATTATAGCCATTGAGTAGGATGAAAGAGATGATCATGAGGCTGGACATTTACTATTACATATTATAGCTTGCGAGTGGAGCAGCAGCACCGTTTCGTGACTTTTTTCCATTCAATTGGTCACGAAGCCCTCTATTCACTTCCTTCCGGTAATACAAACGGTACTGTTTCGGATGACCCTCATCCCATCGGTTGTCCTTCTACTGATCTGCTACTAGTCTCGTAAATCAGCAGACTTCATATTTCCTAATTAAAATATCTTATAATTTCATAAAATATTCCTGTCGCGTTTCTAACGGTGGGTGCGGAGTTTTGGGGGGAATATAACTTGATTTTAGAGACAAATTGCAAATTGTATAGTAAGCATTGAAGTGCAATGTGTTCACTGGCTCTTATATTCCCACATATAAAATGATTCCAAATTTGCAATCGCTATATTTAATAGTTTTTAGCTTTACAAATATAATACAGTTTTCAATATGTGAAACTAGGCTAGAAAGTCGAATTCCTGAGGAATTGTTTCTTCTTCCTTTAGCATCACATTCACGGGGTATAAAAAATACATAGAAATTTTATAAACTTAATTATAAGCATTTTTAAGCATCTTACTAAATTGTTTGACAGAAAATGCATCCACAAGTGGGCGCAGTAATCGTCCATCTCAATCTTCAACCCTATTGGAACCAATTATAATCCATCATAAGAAAGGCACCAAGGAGAACCTTGACGAGGAGTCTTCTACAGAATTGTGTCAAGGGGCTTGTATTTCATCAAAGCTTTGTGAACATCATGGTGGTATTCCTAAGGGGAATTGTGTCCGAGGCTCTGTTTGTTGTCAATGTAAGCTTATTACTTAATTAATTAATGTTTAATGTGCAGGTCTCAATTGTATTTTAAAATCAGTTGAACGGACTTGTGGAGAAATATCACGGGAGAAAGTTTCATTTTTCCGATCCCCAAGATATCCAACTTTGCTTAATGAGAGCTTCGACTGCAGCTACGAAGTCTACCCAAGCGAGGATACTTGCGCCTTAAAGTAATTTAAGAATATTTAGAATGCTGTCTTGATTTACTAATTAATATTTACGCATTGCATAGAATGGAGTTTTTATCTTTCAAAATCCACCGTTCTATACACCTCAGCAAAACAGAAAAGTGTGTTTCAGATGCCTTATTTTTGTTGAACACTGACAAAGGTATCAATGAGCCAATTTGTGATATGGAAAACCACACGGGTAAAATTTAAAATTTAAATTAATATAAAACATCTCTTCATGGGAAATAGGTATGTTCTAAGTTTTCCCATATTTTAGCAATTGTTTATGTGAAAAAAGCCTCTGTAAAACCGACCAAGTTGATTTTGATATCACAAAGTACGGAAGTTAAGTGGAATTTAAAGATTACTCAAATTAACTGTCGTAAAATTCCGGGTTGGCAAAGTATGCAAATATTATTTAATATCCCATCATCATTATCAAATGAATCAATTGTTAATGTCTTCTTTTTATATTATTCAGATGAACCAAAATGCGGCCGACAACTAATGTATGAATCAGAATCCAAGCATGGAAACAGTGTTGAAGACGACCAAGATGATACCGTGTCCAAAGAATTTAATCAGGGTCAAGAAAACGAAAGTATACAACTGCATCCTCTCATTGTAAATGGAAAAGACGCTGAAAAACGAGAGTTCCCTTGGCAAATTAGTCTTCAACTAAAAGGACAAAGCTCTCATCGCTGTGGAGGATCAATTTTAAATCGACGATTCATTCTGACTGCTGCACATTGTGTAATGAGGTGAGATCACTTAATTCCAATTTCAGTCAGAGTCAGACTGACTTTCGCTTTTTATAAACTAAACAGGAACGCATACGAGTCACGGGATAAGATGAAAGTAATTGTTGGGGACTACATGCTTAATGGAACAGATGAAGTGGAACACCAAGAGTTTGAGATAGAAAGCATAATTGACCATTTTCATTACAAACCTCACAATTCGCACATCAATGACATTGCCGTGTTGAAACTTGTAGGAACAATTAATTACTCTTCGAATATTCAACCGGTATGCCTGCCTCCTGCAAACTATTCATCTGCTGGAAAATTTGGCTGGGTGTCAGGATGGGGTAGGCTTAATGGATCTGATCCAAAAGCTACGGCATCCACTCTGCAAAAATTGCAAGTGTCTATCATAGATGACGAAAAATGTAGTTCACTTGTACAGCAGGAAGTCCAGAAAATTCTTAAGCGCAATGTGACAAGTACCGAAATGGAGAGTATGGCTACACTTGGACGCAGTAAGACACAATTGTGTGCTCAACCCAAATTGCATTCTGCAGTTTGCTTTGTAAGTTTGCAATGCAAAAATAATTATTGTTGCAATTTATCCAATAATACATAAGACCAACTCGTTTTTGCAATCTTAGGGTGATTCTGGGGGACCATTGGTCATTCAAAATGAGGAAGACGGTCGTTACATGCAAGTGGGAGTGGTAAGCTATGGACTTGGTAAATGTGTCACTGAGCGTAATCCTCCAGCTGCATATACCAAGATTACAGAATTTCTGGATTTTATTGCTATTGCCACAACCGATTCTTGACCAGGACTTGGGTCATAAATATGTTTTGTGCCATTATAAAAGAATAAAAAGCAGTATGATCCCAATTGAATTCAGTATGATCCCCAGTTGATTTAAATTCTTTTCGCCGATTGTGCATAACTATATTAAGAATAATAACACGGTGAAAGTATTTGCTTGTAATGAAACTTTCCTCTCTTGATGGTTCTAAGTTGTCTTAACGTTGATAGAGCAATAATTTTTTTAATCAACTTAAAAGCTTGTTTTGTACACTGGACCATCCATTAAGACGTGATCATCAAAGTGATAATAATTACAAACGATTACAAAGTCAAGTCAATCAACAATATTGAAGAAAACAAGTAAAAACGTGCTACAATCCACGCATATAACCGGTTCATTTTGTACACCAACACACAACATTTATTAGGTTATGCCTTACTTCTGATATTTGCATGATAAAAATTGTTCCTTAGCCTCTGCCAAGCAAAATTACACAAAACAACAACAACACGTCATCCAGTAAAGACCAATGTAATGTGTGTAGAATATTAGAAGAATACCGTCTTCTTGATTCATTTTTAAGTAAGTATGTTACACTGTTAATCTGCAAATAAATGTTTGCTTGCATCAACTTCATACATTACATGATCCCAATACTTTCCTTCTTCTCTCTATTTCTCCACAATCAAAAGGAAGTGACTATTGTGGCATACCCGATGAGCTTAAGCACTAGCATTTCAACTCAGCTCCATGTGGCCAACACCCTCTGCTAGCTAGAGAAGAGATGCATTTCGCGAATGAATGCGAATTATAAGAAGAGTGAAATGATAGTATCTTGGGGACAAACATCAATTTAAGCCATGCTATGCAACAAGTTATGTCATTTCATTTATTTAGCTGTTATTGCATAGTTCATACACAATGCGAAAGTGAGACATAAATGTTTATAAACAAGACCAAGTTCACATGCATGAAAATCCAGTGCTGAAGCTGACTGTCGTTATTACAACAACTCAAATGAAAACAATGAGTTGTGCTCAATTGTGACAAAATCATGTATCCCAAAAAATAAAGACATAAATACATACATTTTAAAACCTTGGTTGGTTGGATTTGTAGAGCTCTCTACATTTCAAACTGAAAGTCTTATTTTACAAACTCCATGAACGGACATATAATAAGAGAGACGGTGTTGAACTTGTGTATGGACTTTGGACTGAGTGTATATGGAGGGTAAACATGCAGAACGAGTCTTCTTAATAAGTTATACTACTGCTCTGTATATATATTCGCACAAAAATCCTTTATAACATCATTCACCATTGAGACTCAGGGGGGTCTACTTACACCAGTAAACAAAGAAAAAAAGAAAAAATTATTATTATTTAATATTTCTGCACGTATTTCCTCCCATGGTGCTGGACTGTTGAAGCTAATTGTCCGTGTAACAAGGAGTTTTTGGGCCCTAATTAAGGGAAAGAGAAAGAAACATAATATATCTGTAATACCGGTTGCACAGGGTCCATCTCTGCTATTTGTGTAAGTGGAGACAACGAGGATACATTCATACATCCTTTATGAAGAAGCACATGTAAAACATTGCGTTGTCGGATTTATATTACAAAAACTCAAGTATCACAAAAATTTAGTCAGATACACTTTGGTTTGACAGAGGTTTCTCGGCTAGTCATTAAATCTGAGTCTGCAATAATAATAAACCACCAAAGTTGTGAAAATAATGTGAAAAAGTATTATTCATTAAGGCAAGAGTTACTTGTTGTTGCTTGTTAACGTGTTGTGAACTCAAATTACAAAAAGGCGATATTATATAATATACAAATTACAAATTCCCTTGCCGGTTTGGTTTTAATCTTGTCACTTTTGTGTGGTGTACTTAAAAAGAAGAGGATCCGTTTATTTTGAAATCAGGTAATTTTTGCTATTATTTGTTAAATAATAATCTGAACATAAACATAATAAGGGATGGAATGAGAATGAAGAAATTAAATGTAGAATAAAATGAAGGTGTGATTAAAATGAAAACTTTACAATTAAAGAAACTCATGCAGTAGAAATATAGAAATACGAATTATTGAATAACCTTCATTAATTACAAATATGAATTAGGTATATGTACAACTTTCTCGTGCATTAGTCATTTTTTGTCATTTTTGCTAAGTCATTCTCATTAGTGTTGGGCGTTTCTGCTAGACACAAAAGAAAGCATGATTCTTTCTTAGATTTTGTCGCATATTGTCCTATTCTGTTTAATATTCGATTGAGGACACGATAATTATATGGTGCATACTGAATTGACTGACACTGTTGATGGTACATTGACATCAAGCAGATTTGACTTGTCCAGTTCATTAATGAACTCTAAACATAACGATGTCATTATGCTTTCCGCATATTAGTTAAAAATCCAATATCCAATCCTTATCTTCCATGATAGATAAACTGATTATCCAGTCGTCGCCTATATTAAAGCTATCATTATTATGTTTACCCTGTGACTTATTATCTTCCTGTAATCATGATGAATATGTATTATTAAAATACCTGGAAGAAACGATTGGATAAGATATTGTGTCTGACCAGACCAGACCATTACCAACCTTTAGTATCATTATCATATTGATATAAAACCTTTTGGAATTTACTAAAAAATAATGTGTACCTATTAACAGGGTTTATAATTTATAACCATTAACCCCGTTTCCTTATCGTTTTTGTTTATCCTCCATTCATTATAATTATAATCCACTCAGATTTGAGTAGAGTAGATATGTATGTATTATAGTGGTTGGTATCTTAAAACAGGATGGTGATTAATGGTATTAATGATGGTCAGATTCATCCTATAGCTCCAGCTATAACTGATAGTAAAACATTGCAGAATTATTGGCCCACTAACATGTCATAATACAGAATTACTCAGTTTGGCATAAAATCAATTATATCTGAGTATATTTCAACTGCCTCATGCATAAATCGCAATCAAATTATCGGAATTAGCTTGGTCTTGATATATAGTGCTCAGATATTATTGGCCGATGAACCTCAACCCATCATCCTGCGTCGGCTTTTGCAGACTTTGGTCCCCACTCTACTTGTCGTCTTGTTAACTTTACTCGTTGGACCTTTGCCTTCCGGTCCAAAAATCATTAAGAACGACGACTGGACTATTCAGCTCCATTTTAGGCAGGTAGTGAAGTTATTCATAAACATTGATAATATTCAGATTCAGCAGGTTTTTTTTACAACTTGTACAGATAAGTAGTTTGTAAGTGCGATATTCTTTTTTGCACTCATTTAAATGTTATTATTTGCATTCATTCCGTTTTGTTTTCCTTAAATTTTACATTGGATCGTCTTGAAGATATGTTTATTTTTATATTTTTTTAACAAAGTTGTTCCCCGAATGATCTCACATATTGCTAAAAATTATACATGTATCTAGTTCATTCGCGAAGTTTTATCATATTTATACAAAAAAATATTCAAGGAATCTTTTGTATTATTCCTTTGAGAGAGAATTATACTATCACATACCAGTTTATTACATGGGAATGCCATACACTAATCGCAAGAAACAATAGGTATTCAGAAATATATACTGCATGTGCATACTCATAACAAGCAATTTTTATTTACTGGTGACTCTGTATTCGTGCAAGAAAAATATATCTTGCCGAATTATCTAATAATGTAATGACTTCTCTGTTAAATGTTTGCGTGTTAATAAATTTAGCGACAAACCATGTTTTAGTAATTTTTAAGCGAGTGTGATATGAATGGAAGGAAGGACGGGATGAGAGAGATGCAGCAGGTAGAAATTGCATTCATGACCCACATTTCATGTTCATAACAATGGTATGATATCAGTCGCAACCAAACATAACAGATAACATTATTAATTATTGCCTCTACAATTTATTAATACCACATAGTTTTTAATAGTGTACTTAATCAGATTAAATTCTACTATATTTATGGTATTCAAGAAAGGGGAAAGTCTAAAGGGCGACGAAATATTAGTAAAGAAAATCGCTTTGCAAATGCTAAAAGATATAAAATAAATTTAAGAGTTTTAGTAAAATAGTGTTTTCCGCATATATTTTTATTTAATCGACTTGAATTCTTGTTTCGAATATTCAGTTAAACAAACCAAAGCCATGGCAGAAGCACACGCAGCAGTTGCATTCTCACTCTCAGTAAGCCATGAAGGATTCAACGTCAACTTTGATCGAGAGGTTTTAAACCTTATTTGGTTATCTGGAAAACGGTCCTGGAGAAAACGTGGACAGCGGATTTATGTAAGTTTGAACTTTTTAAATCTTGAAGCATGAAAATGATATTTAAAGCTATGCATTCGACAAACTCATTAATTTTTAGTGACGAGAATAATACGCTTAATTTGTTATTAATGGATCAATATAGACATAACATTTTTCATTTCAATGCCATTTATACTAATATTAATCTAAAATTTCCTTAACCCAAAAACTTACTTTAATTGCATAGCTGCACCTGTTAATTAAAAAGTTTAGTTTTTATTAAACTTGACTGTCGCAGATTCGCACGAGATGATGAGTGCAAAACAAAAAAAAACAACAAACCTCAATTCATGAACCGATTCCACTAACATGGGATGATGATGATGGTTTGTTTTTAGTTTTATATTTGCGAATTGACGTCAAGGGACAAAGTCCAATTTATTGCACACAATAAAGCGCACAATTACATAACACAAGTTTATATACTAGCATAACCGAACATAGCCATTGCAGGATCAGAATCAGACTCATACATTTAAACATACAGATACAATCATGGGGTACATGTATGCTATGAAAAATATAGTTATCTATGTAGTTAGGTTAGGTTAGGTTTTTATATATGATTTCATATTTTATACAACTCTGTTGTGGTCTATAGAAACCTGTGTTGGTATTATGATTTACGTAACATATCCAGGAAATATATGGTCTGAATCAATTAATGAAGTATAGATAAAATTGAAGGCAAAACTTTCTTTTACCAGGTATTTTTCAAGAATATCTGTAATTGACAAGATTAACAATAATTCAATTATCATCTCTATTACTCTACAGACATATGTATGTATGCATGTATCTCATCTCACCAGTTTGTATGGTTTATGTTGGGATAGGTCTACACTTTATATTGCTCACTGTTTATGTGTTTTGATGCATTAATTTAAGAATTTGAATGCGAACTTTCAGAAGTTGTAAACCTACAAACTTTGATATGATTTTATGTCTTGCAGAATAATATAAGATGCGGAATATACCCTGGATCCTTCAAGGGAATGACAGTTTCGGCTGCTACAGCTTGCTCGACGTACTATGCAGGTCATGACCTTTCGTGTGGACTTATTCCATTGGTTCAAAAAGTGATGCCCAGGTACAAAATTGTTGATTAAATGCTTTTTTAACTTTCTGTTTAATGGATTTCTGTGGATTCAGTGGTAACCTCGGAAAAGGGTTAAGCTGTGCAGTAGTGGGAGTGGGAATATGGGGTACGACCATATTCACTCTAAGGAGCTTGCTCAGACTTCTTTTCAGCTATCGAGGTAAAATAAACTTATCAATGTTAACATTTTTATAAAATCCACAACTGTCGTTAATCATTCACTCGTCAAATTGTAGGATGGATGTTTGAAGAACGTGGAAAAGGTAGAAATGTTTCATTGGCCACGAGATTGTGGTTAGCAGCAGTTACAATTTTCTCCGGATGGAATCGTCCAATGCTTTACAGTTTTCAAGGATCACTTCCGTCCCTTCCACTTCCTTCATTGGATGATACCATGACTCGAGTATGACGTTTTCATATTTTTTTTTAGAAAAATTCGTGTGCCCTTTGATGGCATTCTGTTCTCTTTTTGCCAGTACTTGAGATCTGTCCGACCACTTCGAGATGATGCCGACTATACCAGGTAAAGTTTTGTTCTCCTTCATATAATTTAGAATTTGGAAAGGATTTCCAAATATTGTAATTAAATTATTTGGATATAAGGCTGGAGAAGTTGGCGAAGGAATTCAATCAAGGTATTGGAAATAAGTTGCAGCGCTACCTCGTTTTGAAGTCCTGGTGGGCCACCAATTATGTGAGTGATATAGTTTCATTTTTCATTGTAATATTGGAGTTGGTCAGGGAAGAGATGTTGTTGATCTCAATGTCAAAATTATGTTGTTTCATTATGCATATTTCAATTATACATTCAAAGGATATAAGTAGTAGCTATAAGTAGTGTAGTTAGTAATTTGGAAAGGTTAAAAGTTGAACTTTATTTCATTCAATACAGGTGAGTGATTGGTGGGAAGAATATGTCTACCTCCGAGGAAGATCGCCCATTATGGTCAATTCAAATTTTTATGGATTGGATGCTATTCTCGCTCATCCAACTAAAATACAAGCAGCTCGGGCTGCTAATGTGACTCATGCAGCTTTGCTCTTCCGTCGAGCGATTGAGCGACAACAATTGGAACCCGTAAATAATTATACAAAAATTAAATTACCATCCTTCATGTGTAAATAATTATTTTAATTTTTTAAAGATTTTGGTACAAGGGCTGGTCCCGTTGTGTTCTTGGCAGTACGAGAGAGTGTTCAACACAACCAGAATTCCTGGGATGCAGACAGATCGTCTTCAACATTTAGATGACAGTACATGGATTGCCGTGTACCATAAGGGACGCTACTACAGCGTCCCAGTTTATTACAAAAATCGACTTATGGAACCTGCTGAGCTTCAAGTAATGTTTGAGCGTGTTATGGAAGATAAGTCAGTGCCATCACAAGGGGAGGAGAAACTGGCTGCGTTGACTGCATGGGAACGTGTTCATTGGGCTAAAACTAGGCGTGAATTCTTCGCCAAGGGAGTTAATAGAGCTTCATTGGACTCCATTGAGAAATCAGCATTTGTCTTGGTGCTTGATGATGAAGAATATAATTTTGATCCTGTAAGTGCCACATTATTTCAAAAGATGGTGGGTCAAAAATGTAAAAAGAATGCAAAGAGTGCATTTTTCTTTGCAGAATGACCCTTCTAAACTAAATCATTTCGCTCAACGTATGTTACATGGAAATGGGTACGATCGCTGGTTTGACAAGTCATTTACTGTCGTCATTGCTAAAAATGGACGAGTAAGTTTTTTTATATTATTATTCCATTAATTTGACATAAGCTAAACATATAATTAATTATGGTTCAGATGGGCTTCAATGCAGAGCACTCGTGGTAAGTTAGGGAGAAGTTTTTTTGTGTAGGAAGTTTGTCATCTTTGTCAGTTTATGAAATATTCATACGAGTAACCACTGTGAATTTTCGTGAGTTTGATGATGGGAGATTCATCGTAATCCCGAGTTAAAATATGTGCAACTGGTGTATCAATCAATAGTTGATTATATTCTGATTTACCTTTACTTTAACTTTAACTTATGATTGCGATGATAAGGTCGGACGCTGCAATTTTAGCCCATATGTGGGAATTCGTGTTGGCTGAAGATCTCGGAAAAGGGTAATTTTGTTTCTGCCCTAAATCCGCGCTGACAAGTTCCCTTTTCATTTGCGCTTGAAAATGATTTCCAGGTGGCAGTTCTTTTTCTATTAGTACTTTATGTAAATGCACTTTTTAATTTTTACACCAGCACGTACGGCAAAGGCTTAAAATATGGTGATGGTTAGTTAGTTAATCATGTTTCTGGTAACGGTTCAAATGTTTAATGGTAAATTCTGTTATAAATTCGGAAAGAAGGTGAAACAAATAGAAATTACGTCGTATTCCAGAATCGCAATTGTACAGTGTACAATGTGCACTTCGAGTTAGTGACACTGATGTGAAATGTTAACACGGTGAATGATGATTATTTAAAAGGTCTGACGCTCCTATTCTGGGTCATTTATGGGAGTATTGCTTAGGAGAGGAAATGTTCACTTACGGGTAAAGTCGATAATCACAATCCTAGTGAAAAGTGTGAAAACTTGTTTAACTCATGGGGTTGCTAAAACAAATTGGGAAATTTTAAATTTTATTTAGCTATTGTGCATAGACATTTACTAAATCATTAATGTTTTAAAAAACTGCACTTGCATTTTTATTATTATTATGATCATGTGAAATGTCTCTGATTTTCAGAAGTTCTGAGAGTATGCATGAAAAATTGTCTACCTAATGCTTAATTAATGTTTAAAAATGTATCTAAAACTGGGATTGCAGCTTTTATAATAATCATGGATAGCTTTTGCAGTCTCCAAATCAAATCCGTTATTTTATTTCTCAGCAGCATAATATTTTGATGCTTTTTATTGGCTTTGTTCTTAACAAAGTGATTTCAATATGATTAATTGGTGTGGTGTATGACAGATATGACGCTCAAGGAAACACGAATGGATCGGTTGAGGTTGAACTACCTCAACCTATGAAATTGAAATGGGAGATCCCAACCGAAGCTGTGGAAGCTATTGAGTATGCATCTCAATGTGCTCTTGTTCTTCTAAGTAAGATCATAATTTATTAATAAGTATAAAAAATATATTGTTTTTGGCTGGTTTATTGATTATTTATCTGATGTAAATGTAGATGATGTTGATCTGAACTTGGTCATGTTCAACCACTACGGAAAAGGTTTCATGAAGACTTGCCGCGTTAGCCCTGACGCCTTTATCCAAATGGCCTTGCAACTTGCCTATTTTCGCGTAAAAATTAATGCCACTATCAAATAGTCATTTCATAATATTCATTTCATTTCTGATATTTGTGATTATTGTTTCAATAGGATGCAGGGAAATTCAACTTAACGTATGAAGCATCCATGACAAGATTATTTAAGGAAGGTAGAACAGAGACCGTGCGACCTTGCACCATTGAATCATGTGACTGGGTACGGTCAATGGATAATCTAGCAATGACTGTAAGGAATTTAATATTGAACTCTAGCAATATTTTCTCCGTGTGTTGTTAATTTATTCAATTTTGCGTTTAGCCTGAGGAAAGGGTTGCATTGCTACGAAAGGCCTGTGGAAGACATCAATTGGGATATCAAAATGCAATGGTGGGTAAAGGAATTGACCGTCATCTGTTTTGTCTCTATGTTATCTCTAAGTACCTGGAAATCGACTCACCATTCTTGAAGGTAAATTAGTATCACTGATTCCACTGCATAGTTTAATTTGAATGAAATGCATTGCTTATAATCTAATGTATGTCCATCCATATTTTGTAGGAAGTCTTGAGTGAGCCGTGGAGACTCTCTACATCTCAAACTCCTCATGGCCAAACCACTAAATTGGATCTGGTCAAACACCCCGATTGCATAAGGTGAACAAAGAACTATGTTAAAGTATATGAGTTTAGTAACTTTTGCTGAGATTAGAAGTACGTATATTAACTAACAAAACTTGTCCGTTGTCCCTCAAAATCAAACAAAGTGTTCTAAGAATTGGTGGTTTAGGTTAGAACATATTTCTTGAACGTAGGATTCTGACCATCCGGTAAAAGATGAGAAGGAAGAGCGAAGAAAGACCTGTTCTGAGCTGAGCAGCAAATCTGCGTGCCTTATGAAAATTCTCACGTATAATCTTTTTCTTGTAGCCAACTTTCCTTAGCAGTCCAACATTAAGGATCTCGATTCCAACAGAGTAGGGATCCACTTTCACTCTTCGTCTCATTGCTTTCACGTTCTGTAATATACAAAATAGTTTTAATTAGGACAAATTACAAATTGATTTGAATTTATCCTCACCTTCCAGTACTGCTGCCATTTGAAGGCTCGTTCTCTGTTCTTTTTTGAGGATTTGTTCAAGGATTATAGTTTCACCACTGAAAATATAATCCTAGAAAAAGAGAAAGTCATGATTATATAATATTTGTATTTTGCTGATTGGGAAATTTGAGACTGGTGAAAATTATCATACCTTACGGTAGCAAACTGCTCCATCATTCTATCAAATTGACATTGACCATATTTATTATACATTGATCGTATTGTTTATATTTATTTTTTCAGCGCTGGTGGAGGTTTTGGTCCAGTTGCGGACGATGGATATGGAGTATCATATATCATAGCTGGTGAAGATGTTCTATTCTTTCATGTATCCTCCAAGAAGAGTTCACCGGAAACTGTAAGTCTTTTGAGATAAGAACATTCGTCTGAAAAACGGATAATATGGCATTCCATCTCAACTAATATAAATCCACACTGAATTTAATTTAACATATACATTCTCTGTCATTTCAGGATTCAGCGAGATTTGGTCAGAACATAGTGAAAGCTTTGGATGATGTCAGGAGCATGTTTTCTAATCTAAAGAAAATAGGGGTGTAATGATAGACTTGATTTCAATCTTGTTCGAGTTCTTCTAATCTAATAGTGATCATTTTAGGTTTAACTTATTTAAACGCTGTAGTCTCAGATTTTACTAATACGTTTCATTAAGCATATTTTGTGTGGAATTGAGTATGCAAACTCAAAAAAGAGGGCAAATTATAATTCAAATAAAAAAATAATTACATTTTTGCTCATATTATTTCATTCCCAGAAATATTGTTATTATGCACATTACATACACTACTATTTGCACTATTAAGGTACAATTCCTTTGACGATTTCGGGTATAAACTCATACATGAAATTGAAGCCATAACGATTTCCTATTTAAACCTTCATTCGATAATGTTAAGAAGACTGTTATTATCCATTACAAGAGCTGGTGTAGGTGCGTCCCCCACTCCGTCATATATACGGGATATAGAATAACTTAGTCCACAAAATAAATGAATTATAAAGATGAAATGCATTGTATGCATGAACCCCATGAATGCATATTTACTTTATTCCATCATTCATTCTCTCATTTGTATGTGTGTAGTTGTATTCCTGCTCCCTAGGAGAAACTATCTATTTACTGATACAACAGAACCTGACCACGTTGAGTCGCAAAGAGTAATCTCAAATTCTTATGCAAAGAACTTAATGCCGGCTTTGGTAATGATTGAATACACTTCTCTGCAAAATTATTATATCTCTAAACATATTCCAAACGTTTCTCGAATGATCAGAACATATACAGAGAATGGTTACGCGCTAATATTACATGAAAACTGCTTCGTACTACAGCAAGAGCATAATTTAATCTCATATTATTTTATCACGATAGCTTTCTCATCAGTATTATGAATACTTAAATTGATTCAATTTTAAAACTGAAGATATTTCGGAAATAGAAAATTCTATGATTTGTATTTATAGTAAGAGACAAAAGGGAAAGCCAAAGGTCTGTTATTTTGAGGTAGAGTGTATTGGGCGTGTTTGCTGTAAGTAGCGTAACTGATTCTTACCACAGTGGCGCATAGCAATAGCAAGAAGCTTTGTTAAAAGAGTAAACCAGTGTCCTAAATTTGTACTAGAGGGTCATCGCATTACGAATGTTTGGTTTACACATTTCATTCGAAAGGATGGAAATATAAGGCATAAGTATTCACGGTATTTGTGAATGTGTTGGATATTTTAGAATTGCCAAAGATTTGAAAGAATGTGTTGGATTTGAATGCTTTGCAGCGAACCTTTTGGTGATTGGACGGGAATAATGGAAGCCAAGGGTGAAGAAGTTCCCCCATGAACATATCCCCTGCAAAGAGAAAAACTTGTACAGAGTTTACGATGGCCGATGTGAAGTCTTATAGAGAAAGCTACTTTATAAGAATGCTTTTGTCTGTCCGTCTGAATACTCGATAACAACTATTTTCAGTAAAGCACGTTCATGTAACATATAATTGACGGCGATTATGATGAAACATTGTAATAAAAGAGAGTGAAGCAAAACTCAAAATGAATCAAATTGTTCATTTTGTTGTTAATCTAATAAATCTCAACTTTTCCTATAGAGATAGTAAGTATAAGTTAGGAATGCAATACAGTGGGGCCATGTCGCATTTCACTTGTAATAATGGATGAAATTCCAGTAATTCCAAATTAATCTCTATTATCGCATCCACCATTTCTACTCCTTGTCTGATTTCTCAGTGGCGTATTCTACCCTTGCTTTACTACAAAGCTTTGAAAAGTGGAGTTGTTAATAAAACGTATTGAGGGATCCTTTCTATATACAATTTTGTTTCACGACTGTGTTAAAAGAGTAATACCACGTTTATTAGTTTGGCAAGTTGACGATATGGCTGTTGGCATTAGTGTGGTGGTTCGAAAAGTCAGTGAATTCATACTTCGTGAGGTACGTTATTTGTAAGCTGGGGGCTTTGGTAACTCTAAACTACAATTGGTAATTCTAAAAAAAACTAAATAATAATTTCTAAAAATAATAAGGAAAAAGCAACGACGAGTCTGTCTCATCGAGTGAAATTATTTAATTTAACTAAGGTAGTGAGTTCCGAATTAGGTGTAAGAAATAAGAAGATATAATACATATACGAACCACTACTGCTACCACTATTACCAATATTCTCCGTTAAAAACCTTCACTGTTGTACTATCTATTAACTTTATTATTATAATTATTATTAAATCAAAGCATCTCTGGACTGGATTGTAACGAAACCAAACCATCTCAATCTCAGCGAGGTAGGGACAATTACTTGTTATTCAATAAATAATAGCCACTACCTTACTATCACATAAGTATAGGGAACTTGCGGTCACAGAAATTTCGAATCACAAACCAACTCCGTATTACTTCTGGTGAAAGCCAGGAGCAGGGCAGAATAAAAAATATATACTATTTTTGGAAATTGTTACTAAATAAGTCATTACTGTAATAAGAACAGGGAGAGATAAAGATAGCTATAAAGGCGTTATTAATCAAGTCTCTGCGTATTTATATAAAACTCCTCCTTCCTGCCACTCTCAGGAAGGGGTTGGATAAGTCCGATCCGAAGTACTCAGAAAAAGTTCAACATTATTCATATACTTAGACCATAAGAAGAAAATAAACGAAAAAAAAGAAGAACGGAAAGTGCTCCCTAGGAATATTATAAAATAACACATACGTACTAGTTAATAATACGAAAGCGAAGGAAGGAAGGTTATTAAAATCCAAAGAGTGACACAAAATACACTGACTTTTTTTGAGTAGATGAACTAGAATAGGCCCAATTCGATTCATTTCCATTATTATTCGTTTTGGGGAGAGGCAAGAGGAGGCTACATACCAAGGACTATAATAATATAAGTTAGTTAACTGAACAGTGTTATTGTTATCCTAGTTGGTAAGTGAAACCGAGTATGCAAAAGCAATTGTGATGTCCGAAATTCACCATTGAAAACTCTTCTACAACCTTATCGAGTAAGTTACTGGAAATTACAGCGCATATAACATATAGCGTATCATCATCATCAGCACATAAGCAAGGTGCACAACACATTGTCTACGTCTACCTATATTAGTAGGAAAATCTCGACTCGATAACTGTAATAAGTTTGAAATTTTGTAACAGGGACACTAGGGAACTTTCGCAACTTACTGTGATATTTGTAAAAAGTCATAAGAGACTCTTCTGGAAACTCTTGCATTAAAACAAAACAAGTAATCTAAGCAACTTAAGATAATAAAACTGAGCCGGCTAAAAAAACATACTAAGTGCATCCATACTGTTACTGATACGCTATACATTTTCTTAAGGGATAATAAAAATAGATAGATAAGATGTTAGGGGAATAAAGCAATGTACGAAAGCAGGTGCTTATCGTAGGCCACCACTATCTGCATTACAAAATACCTTCTTCATCGAGGTTAATTCAGGAAAAAAGGACAGTAGGGTAGGATTAGGTACAATAACCAATCAACTGCAAAGTAAAAAGGAAACGTAAAGTAAGAGGCTATAATAAAATCCACACCGAATCAACCAACCCTACCTACAAAACCAACCAAAAAACCACACCTTTACGGACTGAGCTCAAAAACAAGTTGACCTGGATTGATATTGAGAGAAGCCAATTAAAAAAAACTCCTTGCTATTCCGAAACCAAGTCATTCAGTAAAGAAGTTTAAGGAAAGAACTCTGTTGCCGTTACTTTATATATAATTGCAACACCAACGAACGACCTTATTGTCAAGAATAAATCAGCTCCATATGTACACGATATATGCAAGTCGAAAAATAAGTATCTACTACATACGTGACGATACACACCGTCTAAACCATTCCTGAGTGCCCATTTTCATACAAAGAACTAACCTATACGGCTACTTCAAATACAATATTGTCCAAATCAACCCATTTTACTGTGTGATCACTTCAAACGAATATCAGCAACTTGTTCCGAGAACTTTCAATTGATTGTCACAACGCAGTCTTAGCAACTTTAGCGATAAGCGAACAAATCTCTGCAATAATTACCATCTTCTTCCAACTTCGAACTCAACAATTCATCCGGCGACCTCAATGTCAAACTGGAATTTTGGTGGGAGTCGTGGCGTTGGTGCCGACACCTCTGGACTTTTGGACCTTAAAGCTCTTCTCAATCAAGTCACTGGAGGTTCTCTTGGCACTTCGGTAGTGGGTGGACTGGGTGCAGTTGGGAGTGGGAACCGGTCCCTTGGATCTGGTGGATCCCGTCTCCAGGGGTCATCCTCCATCTACGGTAATCATGGTGGGGGTAATGGTGGCGGTAAGTTACTCAGTTTACTACCAATAATTAAAATATAATTCTTTACAATTCAAGTACTAACTTAACTTAAAACTTTGACCCATAGGTAACCCCGCCGGTGTGATTGGGTCCATGAATAACCACTCTGGACTCAACTTGGGAGATCTGGGCGGAGGTTCATGCTTTGACCCATTTTCTTCCATGTCTACTTTTGGGTTCTTTAACTCCAAGGAATCTAATGGTCAACAACATCAACAGCAGCAACAAAGTGGCAACAACCATAATATTCATGGGGGGATGAACAAGAGTCCCACTTACCAACATCAACAACAACAACAGCAAGGGACAATTTCTCCCGTGTTTGGCTCATCCCAGTCCCCAATTAATTTCTTTGGAGGGAATAACTCTTCCTCGCACAACAATTTTTCGTCAAACTCATCGGAATCCAACTATGCAGCAACCAACAAATTTCCGATTAGTACGTTTTCAATCGACGATACCATCCCGGTAAGACCAACTTTTTATTTCTTTCATCATGATTATCAACTTCAAAATATTACAATGACGACGATATCATACATTGGCTCTATCGGGCTTACCCAAAAATGCAATTCCGTTTCATAGAAATTTTGTTTTACTCACAAAATACAGCACGTCCATTAGTCCATTCCACAGCAAGTCCAAATTTTACTGTCTTTAGTCAGCTGAGCTGACGGTCGGCTTTTTGTGTTCATCCAATTTGCAAATTTCTCTGCCTACTGCCTTACTTGAACTCTGACCTTTTTCGACAAATACAGATTTATAGAAAATTATTTATTATTATGACTTTTTCACTTATCAGGTGCAGTAGTACCCACTTTTTTCTAGACATTGTTCACATTGCCCTGTCTTTTACACTCCACTCCAGACCACAGTACATATTAGTACATACATGTGCTGACTGACCATGCCATTTCGTTTTCGTTGTATGTAATAGATTATTAATTTTCTTTTGTAACGTTTCTGAAAGGTAGTTTGACGAGCTTATACTTTATTTGATTTGGTACTAAAATGTTGAAACAGGCGTTAGACGCTCTTATTTTGTCACAACCTGAGGAGGGGGAGGTCCGTGGCGTGGTCAATTGAAGATGCATTATTACTGTAAAGTGAACACGTTTTTTCTATGTTTTTTTTGCAGGGAAGAGAGAACCGCCAGCGAGAAAGAGAGCAACGTGAACAACGGGAGCAGTTGAATTCTGGATTTGGTGGATCTGGACAAGACGACAACAACTCTTCCAACAACGGACATTTTAATATTTCTCATTTTTCTTCTGGAACGTCATCCAACAATTATCGAGATCGAGACAACTTTAACTCTGGTGGTTCTGGAAATAATAGCAACAACAGCAACCATCAAAATAATCGGGGGAGTGAACAAGGCGAAAGTGCCTTCAATCAGGGAGTGAGGGAGACGGGAATAATTGAAAAGCTTCTTGTACGTTGAATCGTTTGTTAATTGATGGAATTCATTGAAAAGGGGTTAAAATTTAATATTTGTCTCGTATTGTTTTAAGCAGCATTCCTACGGATTTATCCAGTGCTGTGAGCGACAGGCTAGACTATTCTTCCATTTTAGTCAATTTGACGGAACCATTGAACATCTCAAACTGGGGGACCCGGTGGAATTCGAGATGACGTACGATCGGAGGACTGGGAAACCAATCGCCAGTTCGGTCACAAAAATTGGACCAGAGGTGGTACGTCTGTTATATTCGATGATTGTTTAACTAAATAACCGAGACGCCCATAATCTCTGGGTTTTGTTTACCGGTCAGGTACTGAGTGAAGAGCGAGTTACTGGACAGGTCACCACAGAACTACACCATGAAAGTAATGGAGAGCTCCAAGGCCGTATTAGCTATGAAAATCGAGGAGAATGTTTCTTTTTGCCATACATGCAAGAAGATATTGAAGGGAATGTGACCCTGTCAGTAGGAGATACTGTGAGCTTTCAAATAGCCACCAATCAACGAAGTGGAAACTTGACGGCGAGATATTGCCGGTTGGAAAATCCAGCTCGTCCTGTACGATACAGAGGAGCTGTGGGCTCACTGAAGGATAACTTTGGATATATTGAGAGGGCTGATGTGGCCAAGGAAATATTTTTCCAGTTTTCTGAAACTATTATCACCGATAGTGTCACTATTGGGGACAATGTCGAATTTAACATTGTTACCAGGAATGTAAGTTGTTGTATAGCTTATTAGTGTGGTTATGTTAGGTTAGGTTAAATAAATTAATTCCTAAAATGTTTTTAGGGCAAGGAAGTAGCCTGCACTATAACCAAGTTACCTTTTGGCACGGTCAAATTTGAAGATATTGGGCTGGACGCGTTAAAGGGACAAATTTTGAAGCCTATTGACAAAAGTCAATGTCCGAGTCCTGCACTTGGACCAACTCCTCGATCCGAGCAGGCTGAAGGCCGACTTCGATATCGTGGACCGGACCGTCAAGAATTGGAGGTCGTTTTTGGCGAAAAGGATCAAATTGGTTCGTTCACCATGAGGCACGGGGACTGGGTTCAGTTTCAATTGGCTATTGATCGCCGCAATAAGCAACAAAGAGCTACGAACGTACTATTATTGGAGGAGTCTTTCTCAGGTTAGTGTCCACACTTGTATATTGTATATATATACTCCATAAAATCAATTGACAGGCTCATTTTAAATCATATATTCATGATTGCAGTTTCTGGTGAACGCCGAGAAGAAGGAGTAATTTCTGGAATAAATGGAGATTTTGGATATATTACTTGTGCCGAAAGAGATCAGAAAATGTATTTCCGGTTTTCGGAGTGCCTAGACTATAAACGACAGCCTAAAATAGCTGATGACGTAGAATTTACCATAGTTCAAGACCCCACTAGTCCTGTTCGTCAATCTGCTATTCGCATCAAACACTTGAAGCACGGAGCAGTTCAATTTGAGGTTCCGGTTAGCCAAGGCCTTCATGGAGTTGTTACCCGTGAACCGTCCACCCCATGGGTAAGAAAGCATTATTTTATTAGCTAGATTACGGTCTTATGCAGTATGTCCCAATTTATATATAATTTAATCCTGTGTGTTATTGCTCCTTTCAGGTCAGCCAAGAAGCGCTGGCTGGAATTTTACCATCCCTATCCAATCTTGGTCTTCCCGCCAATTTGACTGAACGGCTGATTCAGAGCCTTTCTAGCGCCGAAGTCATCGCCCAATTATCCGGAAACAGCAATGATGCTCAAGGAGAACCTGGAGTGATTCAATATGCTGAGGTTTGCTCAAACGGGGGATGGCCACGGCAGCATGACACTATTCAGTTCCACTGGAAAGATTGCAAACATCTCCGAAACATTCGCGTTGGCACAAAGGTACAATGTTAACAAGGATTGATAATCTTACACTGCTGGAGCTAGACTAATATTTATAATTGTTAAAATATACTTGCCTAAATTGCAGATCATATTTGACATTCATCAAGTGCGACGCAATCGAGAACTTGTTGCAGCCAATATAAGAGCTGACATTTCTTGCCCACGTTCGGATAGTCCAAACAGCATACTACAACACTTTGCCAATGTTTCCGCCTCATCTGGTAGTTTCAATCAGGGCTCGTTGAATGCCTGTGATATGGGGGCTCTCATGAACTCACTTCTTGGAACCAGCAATAATAATTCTGACAACATGCCAGCTGTCGGAGATGGTTTAATTATGGATAATCGCAACGAGGTGTTTGTTGGAGCCGAAAAGGAGTCTGGCGTCGTAAATAATCAGGACTATATGATGAGATACTCCAACTCTAATAACTCTCATGGAGGTCTCAATTTTGGAGGGGACGAATTAGAGCACAATTCGAATGGCTTGTATAGAGAGGAATCTTGTTCTGATACTGATGAGCTTGGACATGGAGACGTCTACATGGTGAGAAAATCAAGCAGAAGCCCTTCAGACTCTTCTGACACGGTCGTCCTTAATGGAACTTACGGAGGATATCCCGAGACTCCTTCTCCTCCCCAATCAACGACAAAGACTCCACGTGTGGTTATGAAAGGTTACATTGCGGCGTTGAAGGATGGATTTGGATTTATCGAGACTATGGCACAAGATGGTGAAATATTTTTTCATTCAAGGTGAGTTGAAAAGAATCGTTCATGAATAGAATAAAATTAGTACAGCTTCTTAACGTTTTTATATATTTGTAGTTCATTGGTTGGAGACTTTGCGGCCTTAGAAGTAGGTCAGGAAGTTGAGTATGTGGTTAGTAGCAAAGGCAGCTCATCTGGAAAAAATGCAGCGGACATTGTGAAACCTCTGCCTAAGGGTTCAATTGGGAGGGCGGCTGTGTTTCCTGACATTCTTCAAGGCATTGTCGTCCGACCATTGCGAGGAGCTAATCCAGATCAAACTGAATATACCGGACTAATTGATGGTCAAGATGGGCAAGCTTACCCTTTTGGTATCATATCAATGTTGAATAAGAAGGAATTACTGCAGGTATGTTTCTGTAATATGTACATATATATCGCATTCTTATTGTCATGCTTGGATGCTTTCAATGATATGTGGTCTGAATTATTTAGTCTGGAGAAGCTGTAGAATTTCAATTGGACGCACAAGGGAAACCCGTCAATATTCGAGCTATTAGAAAGAAGCTTCGAGCCACAGTAGAAGCAGTTAAAGGTAATTTAATTGATAATGATTGTTCTATTATTATTAATACTTCATTTATTTCAAAATAATTTTTAACTCGTGGTTCAGGTCAGTATGGATTCTTGTCATATGAGTTAGAGGATGGAAAGAAGCTGTTCTTCCACATGTCGGAAGTCAAAGATCATCAACATTTGGTAAGTTGATTTTGTTTATAACTAAATCATAACAAATACATGACTCAGATTGTTTAAAACATGACCTCTTCTTTTCAACATAGAATCCTGGTGATGAAGTTGAATTTGTCATTCTTCAAAACCCTCGTAACGGAAAATCATCTGCATGTTCCGTGGTCAAAGTGGGGTATGTTAAAATGTGAATCAAAATTAACGAATCTTAGTAAGTAAATATGTAAAATAGTAAATAATGTGATTTTGATTTTCTATTTCAGTGAAAGTCAGCGTCCAGAGCGCCTATTGAATCGTTTGTCGAAGTTGTCTGTGGATGAATCCGCTCCTAGACTAGTTGTAGTTCGCCAACCTTTCGGGCCCGACGGCACAAAGGGATTCGCGCAACCACGTATTCCTCGTAAACCCGGTGGGTGTATTATAGGTTATTATTCACTTTAATTCATATTATGTTCATAAAAATACAGTACAATATTGCATCAAAGTGAACACAGTGCATTTAATTTGCAGGAGTTGTAATAATATTATAAATTAATTAATTTTATCAATTTATGAATTCCTTACTAATAAAGTTGAATTTTTTGTTTTGCAGGTGTCTTAAATATGAGCCGCGACTCCACCAGTAGTGCTGGAAGTCAATGAATTAACAAGTGTGAATATATAATCTACTTTTACATATACCACCATCCTTATTTACTTGTGTAGAAAATGTTCTTCACTTGATTACTTTGTTTAATAAGCCTGCTTCTGTTTCAGAATTTAGTCAGTTTCCCACCCTTACCCAACTAACATTACATTACTTTTGTTGGTAATATGTTTAAATACAAATGCAATTATATGTTGCGTTGCTCCATGAAATGATAATTATGATCTTGAATCTAAGGTGCTACAACTGATAGGCTGGGAGAGTTTGTTTGAATTACGAGTAGGTAACAAAATGAGCAGTAGTCACATCACGTCATGTCTTTGATACCGATACAAGTGTTCGAAATTTCTCCGTTAACCTTGAGTACTGTATATATTATTATTATTATTATTATTGCTATTATCATTATTGCTATTATATTATCATCACCATATTATAATGAGTAACGTGAGGTATGAGTATGAAACTGTAGGTAACGTTAAATGTTTTGCGAAAGTTGGTTGGAGTATGTTTGCATTTACCGATGGATTCCATCAGATTACGATTCGCTTACATCACTATATGTAACTATTAATATTTTGTAATGTAAGAACTATAGGGAACGTTAAGTATTTAGATGTCAAGTTAAATGTAAGAAATCTCCAAGAACGGAAAAGACTGCATAAAATAATTCATCAAACTACAATACAAATGAAACTAGAGAGACTATAGGTTAGGTTTTAATTTATATCATCTATAAATCTAGCTCATTTTTGCAACCTAGAGTATTTCATTTTTACCATTAGTTCTCAAAATTCCTGCTTACTTATTTTGCAAATGGGTTTTAGCTATGGGAACTATGTATAACAATCGCGTATGTTTTTGAGAAGACTTGAACCAATCCCATATTTAAAATCTTAATTAATAATAATTTGCAGGAAAAACTGCTTTAAAAAACACTTCCTTTATCGGCAATATGTCACAGTTTGATCCGAATTTTGTTTTGCTACAACTGTAATTGTGTTTATTATTTATATTATATCTCATAATTGTAATCGATATTCGTAAGCAGAGGCAAAAAGTTTACATTTGCCGATTGTTTAAAAAATTTCGAAGAATTTGCCAAACGCAATTTGAGCGATGATATAAGTAGAAACGAAAAGTTACTTATTAAGACACGTTAAACAAAAAATAAGCAACAATTTGCCTTAGTTAACTGTCTGACATAGGCTGCCACTGAAACTGCGTGGCACACTGTACGCAATTTTTGCATCTCTATATATACAAGTGTGAAATAAGTTCGGCGAAATCAATCAGTGACCTATACATATTTACAATATTTAGTAAAAAATTGAAATGCAAAAAATGTTTTCCGAAGCCGAATTGTTCTTAAAAAAGAGTTAAAGGAGAAAGTGATTGTAATGTTTCTCAATTTAACTGCATTCTCTGAATGATGAAAAAGCTACTCGAGTCATGGTCCCACGCCTAATAAATCAATTATTTGTTGTTATGTTAGGACCTTTTACTTCCGATGGTAACGAATCAGTGTAAAATATCGGTATTCAGAGAACTGCGGTGCTGAAATTTTTGAAACTGGGTCGTGATTGATTTTAATAGTCTAATTCCACTGTAACTAAAAAATAGTATAAATATTGTTCTTAAAATGTGTACTGGACATAAATAATAATTGGAGATTGGCCCAAAAAACAACTCCACTCCAGATAATACGGCACACCCACACTATGAGAATGGCCGTATGAGAATATAGGCTAATATAAGAAATAATACTTCACTTACAACTTGTGTTATCATCATCATTATTGAATTATATAATAAGCTGTGGGGAATTATCATTTGATATTTTCTTTGATTTTTATCCACGCTAAAAGAAAATAAAAAAAATAAACAATAATAATAATGTTAACAAGTGGTGATTGACAAATGTTAGCAAGTTGCCAAACTGTTTTAGGCTGATCCAAGTGAAAATTACTATTGTTACTCATGATTTAGTAACTTCTTTTTCTATTATATTATTATTATTATTTATTATTAATAACATGACTGAACTCTTTAGTGAAATCCTTCGGCAGAAGTTTTGGCGACAATTTATATGTTAAAAACAACAACAACAAGCAAGCAACCTTTAAAAAAGTTGATACAATTACAATAAGCAAGCACTACTAACACTACACATGAATATAAGTTTAAAAAAACCCTTAACATGGTATTGTCCTATAGTATATGACATGCAGAACAAAATGTATTTACAAACCAAATCTTAATACATTTCCAACAAGAATGTTTATTTAATATGAGTTATTATTTTACAACCTAATATGTTATTGTAACAGTATAATATGTACGTATATGTAACACGTGAAATTTGAAACATGTAGTGAAGAAGGTTCAGTTCAAAATACGAGTATCTAAGATTTTAATTTAATAGGATATGAATATTGAGAATAGTATTCAGTTAATAATGACTTTCTTTGCAGACAACCAAAACGCTTTACCCCAATATCATCATGTCTATCACTGAAACAATCCCAGTTGTATATCAAAGTGTTAAATTGTCCCAGCCCTATAAAAACTATGTAAACTAGGGTGTCTCGTTGTAATGACCAACAAAAAAGTAATAAATTTGCCAAACACAAATCAATCCGGCGTTGCTTACTTTTATTTAATTTTTTTTATTAAATCAAATCTTTCTTTATTTCATAGCGAATGTATAAAATTATGAAATTATTTGGTAGTCATTATCTACTATGCAGCTGTGCGTTGTGCAGAGCCACAACGTCAATTTCATAATAAGGAACTGTGTTGCTGACTATTTTTTCGTACATGCAAATGACTCATTATGTGGTATCTAAAAACAGTGGAGTTATTGTAGCAGGTTTAAAGTGCCTGTAAAATAAAATATATAATGCTTATTTTTTATTATTAATTTTATGTACTAATTAATTGTTATTTTGCATACGCATATTTTGAATACGGAACTCCAATAATGAGTACTGGACTAGATTTCAAATGCAATCGCCAAAGGCCATTGTGGTATCCTCGGGCATCCAAATCCCAAATTTTAAAACACTGTTGAAAAATTACATAATTAAAGCACCAACTTTGTAATAGTTTAAAAAACACGTCATATGTACCTTTGCCATATGCAACCATGTGCGAAAATCTTTACCATCTTCCATTTTAATGAACACAACCAGTGGGACTCCCTGAAACAAATTTATATTAATTGTTGGCATATTATGCAAATTATTTATGCAATATTTGCTAATTTTACTTGAGATTTGGGAACAAAGTCTTCTTCGCAAGGAGATTTGCTGTGGTCTAGAACTTGTGCTTTGGACAATAATTCCAGAAGCACTTTCTCATAGCTTCCTTTAGTCAAACTAATCAAACCAGAGAAAAATGAGATGGATTTATACAACTTTAAAAATTTAAAAAGTTAAAAATTATTAGATAATTAATTATGAGAAACTCATCGCACCTGTCTGGTTTGCTTAGTATTACGGATGGTTGAGTATTAAAAGCTCGTCTCTTGAAATAAATATCTTGGAAGTAAGAATTCATATTTAGACCAGACGCACCGAAATGATACGTTCTAGATATGTCAGGAATGACACATTCGCGACCCCGGCGGATTTCCGGCATTCGCATCCACATGTCCCAATCCCACATCTGCATGTATAACAAGTTGTTTAAATAAGGTAAAATCACAACTAACTTTTTTATACACCGTATTAATACCTTATCCGACGTAGGCCACTTTTGTTCAAGCTCATCTTTATACAAGGACTTTTTAAGCAACCAACCCAGTCCGGGCATTGTCTCTACTCGATAAAGTAGCGTTGGGTCAGCACTTGTATGCTCGTAACCTTGGTCATTCCAGGCTGAGATGCAGTAAATGCTTTCATCATCTAATAGCTTCATTGTTTGCTTGAAATATCTGTAAAAAATCACAATCTTAATTTTAAATGAATAAAGTCTCATATGATTGTGACTTACGAAAAGAAGTCTGGAGAAACGTCCAGGTCTTCTTCAATAATTATGGCATAATCTGACTTTGGAAAGAGATTAAACGTAGCCGTGAGAGAAGCTTTGTAATGTTGAGAGATTCTGGCATTTCTCGAGCCTAAAGGAGTATGCTGTATCCCTCGAAGGCCGAACAAGCGACATATCGACATTGGCTCTTCATAGTACCCATCGATAAACACTGAGGAAGGTTAGAGGATAAGTAGAGTTAGGAATCACGAAATAAATGCAGATCAAGAAGTTCACCTGTAATCATGTTAAGGTTGACACCCTCTGCGGATAGCAAGGATCTTAACATCCGGAACAAGTAATGAGGACGGTTGCTAGCAATCACAGCCACAGGAATGTCCAAGGTGGACTCCAATATCTAAAAGAATTAATAGATGAGCAAGACTGAAGTATGGAAATAAATCAATAATCCTGTGGCCAATCCCTTACAGAGAGGTTACGTTTGAAAAATATAGGTGAAGGGTCGTGGCAACTACAAACTGGAAGCAACATACAAACAACTTTTTAAGTGAATTTCATTGAGTTTAAATCGTAGTATAATAAAACATACCACTTCCATATCCTTCAATGTGATTGCAAAATTCTCGTCGGCGCTCTCCTTCCACAGAAGAATCCCAATCACATTCGCTATCTGCACTTACACAAATTATGTCACCACATTTGGCAAAAGTTAATCTTTACTTTTATACATGCGAATTTATGATAAAACTGACCTAGTGGCGAGGTTAAGGGAACTTCAGCCTTCAAAATAAAACAAATTTTTAAAATTCGAATGTTGCCCATATTTAAATTAAACCAAAGGCCACACTCTACCTTCACGGAGACTGGTGCGCCCCAGCTATGAAATTCGGTACTTCGACTGTACTCCTCCACAGCAGGGGATAATATTTTAAGGCGATTTTTTGCATTAGGATATTGGTCACCAGGACCTGTCCCTTTCTTTGTCACCATAGCCCACATATCTCTCCACCCCAAGTGCTTTGCCTTTTTTGACCCCAGTCTTTCCAATACCTCTCGTGCATTTGCCTTCATTTGGAAAGTCCCCTCGTCCTAAAATTAGCAATATACGGTATTATTAAGCTGTATGGTATTTAAAAATTAAAACCAAGTTAAAACCTTAATTGCAAAAATCAGTATTCGTCCAGGAGAGACCATATTTAAGAATAGTATGAGAGCTTCGTCTTCATGAGGTGAATAAGTGTCAAATATACGCTGCGCCATCACTGCCCCCGTCGCCTCGTTTAGTACGATGACATGAATTCCTCGGCCTTTGTTTTGATCACTATCCTCAAGAACCTAGTCAAACTCAATTATTAAACGGTCGAAAATTTTAGCACGCATATTGAGCAGAAAGATACCATTGTTCCATCAACCGCAACAACTACTCGTGACTGACTAGATGTGACTTCAATTGTTAATGCCCTCAAGGAATGTGTCCCGCCCGAACCAATAACTTTATTGTCTTCAACTGCACCTTGTTGGGACTTAATTGGCTGTTTCCACGATTCTGTTATATCCAAAAGTATTATTTATGTGATTGTGATAACCCATTTAACTTCTAAAAATGGACCATTTATGAAAAAAATTGACTTATTATTTCATCACCTGCATGACCTTTATTTCGAGGGTGTTGCATATCAAACTGTTCCTGTTGATTCTGAAGTCGCCTTCCAGTCTCAAGAATGAATAACAGATTCAACCCGATAGTCACAATTAGCACCAGGACCACGGAAATCTACACAAATAGTATCAATCAACTGAAGTCAATAAACAAGTTAATTATAATTATGCATAAATAATCATTTAATTTACCTGGAGTAAATTTTTGCAATATCTTCGCCTCAATTGAAAGGCACGAGTGAAAAAATTTCGTGTATAAAACATTCTATAAAAGTTCTTGAGTGGAAACTTTCTCATCTTAGATTGTCGACGAATTTGATATGTCCAAGTTGAAAGAAAACATTTGCTTGTTTTTTACGTAAAATTCGGATAATCTAATCTATAAACCCGTTATTAATTTCTCCTGCTTTTAATTATTTAATGTGAATTATCATCAATAATATTCGAAATTCGGGATCTAAATTGTCCCTGCATACCACTACTGCCTACTTTATTGTGTCACCTGAAAAGGTGTGAATTCTTAATACAAAATATATATGTAGCATTAACATTTCTTAGTGCTGTCAGATACGGCATACGACAACAAAGGAGCCAATAATTCTCATTTTAGATTCATCTACACCTCTGACTCTGGCATTTTAGCCGAGATAGTTTTAAGACAGCGTTGCACTGTACACTGAATTTGCGATTGTCAATCTTACTCACCTATACTATATATTTCCTGATTAAGGTTAATATTCACGATTTCAAATCACATAAAAAATGCTAATCACTTTAATCAATTTGAATGATGAATATGTGATTTAGAATGATCATTGCCACTTTTACAAATTATTAAAGCGAGGTAGCGAATTAAGTAAGTTAGTATAATCTCACAAGAAATGACCCTTGGATACAGATAGATATGCAGATCAGCTGAATTGAGTTCCTGGAGAGAACCGGAACTGGAAATGCACTTGTTAAGTAGTGTGATATAATGTTGCAGCTTGTATGTACATATCTACAAGCTCTCTCATTTATGACACCTTCCTTCCTTCTTTCCTGTAGAAAATATTCCAGCCCATACTACATACAATATATGAGGAAATAAGCACAGCACACAGAGTAGTTTTATGCTGAGATCGGTTTTCATTGGATTCGTGTGGAAAGGTTTCCTTCCTTTTACCCGGTTCGGAGCTTTTCTACTATACATATATGCACGCGTTATGTTATTCAGGTATAGCACATTTCAGGACACCACAACAAAATATGTATCCCCGATTTTGCTACTCTTCTGTCAGTTTTAGAATAATTTTCAATTTATTGTGGTGAAAGCTTTCTCCCATAACCTAATTGGTGGATAATTACGATTCAATATATTCAATTGAGTCAAATTTCTGAAATTACATTAGCACTAATTCCAACCTATATCCAAAACTATACCAAACAAGTGCCAAGCACATCACAAAATTCTAATACGCAACACAAGAATGACGCAATTGTAGAACTATTGATCAAACTATTCTGGAATTTTCAATCGGTATCATAAAATTATGAAGTAAGTGCAGTTGTATCAGAATGCGAAAGTTCAGCAAATGAGGAGTTCATTTAAATTTAAATTCAATAAATTCAATAAATTAATGTTCCATTCCTGTGTCTATACTCATACTACCTTCCAATTGTTGAGGATGTAATTTGCAAATTTCAACTCCATTTGTACCACAACATATCCTACTACTGTGACTCCTGCTTTTGGATGATAATCTATAAAGCTGATGGCCAAAAATGCTGAAGAAGCAAGCTTATGTGAAGAGTCTCATCAGTTGTTGCTTCACGTGGACAAAAGTCAGCAAGGGACGTGTTCATCAACATCTTCTGAGGAAACGGGAGACTACATGAGAGAAGATGACATGGGTGTGTCTGCTGATTTGGTGGGAGTGCAGAGTGGTAGGGTTACTATTTGGAAGAAGCCAATGTCAAGCAGTACAACATCTTCCTCAGGCGCAGAAGACTTTGAACATCACGTTCCACCTGCGACAAATTCCCAAGAACATCCGACATGGTCATTTTCATCGTGCTCTTCCTCAGATGTAGTGCCAATGACCATAGACACGTGTGAAGATATATGGACCCGACTTCATGATATTCGAATAAATGGTTGCGTAAGTGTAGTACTGTTTTTATTTAACAGGCTGCAGAGAGAGTACTTTCACTTTCACCAGAGTGAATTTGTTTATGTCTGTGAAATTCGTAAAATAATTAGCAGTCAACAGTGTTTTATGATATTAGGTGCTGGAATACGCAGGAAAAGGGAAAAGCATTTATGATAATGGTTTGGCGCAATCAAGTACACCGCTGACCCCATTGAACCACTATTATGAAGTAACCATAGTTCACCCAGGAGAAAATTGTTATATTGCCATTGGGCTGGCAAGAAAGGTTAGAAAATATTAAATGGGCTTTGTTTAATACTTAAAATAGTGCAATATATATAATTTGTCGTCGCATTGAGTAATTAGGACTATCCTTCTCACAAACATCCTGGATGGAATCGAGGCTCAATAGCGTATCACGCGGATGATGGGAAAATATTCAGTGGAAGTAAAAATGGATAAGCTTATAAATAGTAAATAGATTCCTCTATGAATTGTGTATAACTTTTAGGTGGTATTGGGACTCCGTTCGGGCCTAGGTGTCATTTAAATGATGTATTGGGTTGTGGAATAGTGTTCCCATGCTATCTACACAATGCATATTTCAACACATCAAAGTATGTAATTCAAACAATATGTAAATCCTTAATTTAAAATATTACCTACAAATTAATTGATGGATCAGGGAGCAAGAAGAAGAAGAGTGGCCGTGGGAAACCAATAAAGGAAGAATAAAAAATGTTCCAAAACCTAAAAGTCCTTGTGGTCAAATGGGCAATATTTTAGAAGCAAGTAGTGAAAGTGAAGATGATATTTGGTGGAATAACAAAAATCAAGTGTATGAAGATAAAGTTCAGGTAATAATCTGTTATTCATGTAATTTTAGTTTTAAATATATAATGCAAATATTCATCACGTTCTGAAAATATTACTTGTGCAGGTATTTTTTATGCGCAACGGCAAACTTCTTGGTATGAAGGAAATTCGTATACCAAAAGGGGGATTTTATCCCACCATCGGAATGATGAGCCGGAATGAAAAAGTGATGATCGACATGAGCCCACTGACTGGTTAATTGTATTGCGAACATAAAATTGATTTGATGGACTTCTCGGTGATGACACCATATCTATTTTATACTCTATTGAAGGACGCATATGTGTAGCAAGGCATAAAAGTGCCTGTATGTATGTATACGACTATGCTGTGAAGCATCTGTTGGAGATTTCCTATGCAAATATTGCTTTATTAATTTCCTAATATTATAAGCGTCATCAGAAACCAATCGAGTAAGGCAATTAGAACGAAATCCATTCGTAATACTTGTATGGTGACAATAAGTACTGTGATAATAAATTGTGATGCATTTTTTAATCATACGACCTTATTTTTACTAAAGTATTTATTTCAATGGTAAATACTTAATTATATAATACATTACTTGAAAGACTATTGATGATATTATTGCTCATATCATTTGACAAAACTCACTCACTTTGAGTTTTGCACATTTAACTATTATTATTATTTATTACAAGTTTGACTTGGCTTAGATAATGAGGGCGGGCGGAATCAGATAGTTCATCGCTTCTGCAAATATATTCTGGCATAATACATTCCGACCAATGAAGCGATGAATCCAAAAGCAAATCCAAATTTGAATATTGGAGGACAACCTTTTTCACGATTATCATTTGGCACATTGGAATAGGAATGAGACGTGGAGATGTGATGCTCTGGTTCGATATCCTTAGTAGGTTGACTACACAATTTTTTAGAAGTCATTTGATATATTGTAATTTATTAAATATTAAAACGAAAAGGATACCATTTAGTTCCATTTTTAAAAACATCTTGACTGTGGTCACTATGCAGTGGTGGTGATGGCTGGTTACTCTCAATGTCTGATAACATGTTGTCCTTTTTAACCATTTCTAAAGTTTCCTGAATTTCTCGTTTAATTTGTTGTGGTGAAATTGGTTGCACAATCTCATTAGGATATTTGTCTTGCACAACGTTCAAGATTGATGTGTTTGTTGGTTCCATACTATTGTCATATCCATGAATTGCAGGTTCCATAATATTGTTATCACCTCCACGAATTTTAGATGCAATATCAGTTGCTGATACTTCTGACAGTTCTTTAAGTGTAGTTCTTTCTTTAGTCGACGAGTTGTGGCTGCCAACCTTAACTAATTCCGGGTTTGGATGTTGAATTTCCCGATTTTGGAGGGTTAGCAATATCTGGTTGTATTTCCGTTCTTTAGCAAGTTCAGATGCCTATTTGATAGAAAAGTTTAATATGTATGTTTATATATTTGAGGAGTGTGTTTTGTTAGTGCATAACACTCGAGTTCGTAGGACGATTAAGCTACATTAAAGCTTTCACTGATTCTCACCGTCCGACCACTGTTATCCATAGCGTTAAGGTCAGCCCCATGAAATACCAAGAGATCCACCACAGGAACTCGATTATCCTTGACAGCCAGTAATAAAGGTGTGAGACCGTTCTCACTGCGACAATTCACATCCGCACCAGCGTCAACAAGAATTTGAACGCATTGTTGAACCAGTACTAGGCTCTTGGATGAAGTCAAGGCTGCCAGCAGTGGGGAAAATCCATCTTTCACAAATAATCATAATTTGGCATGCATATATACATTAATTAAACACAGTAATTTATCTTTAGTTTATGAGCAATCCAAGTAATTCAACTAAACTCACCAGGTCGACACTTATTAGGGTCAGCCCCTTGCAACAAGAGAAATTTGACAACTGCAGGGTTCGCTCCGTTAACAGCTATCATAAGAGGACTCCATCCGTCTTCAAGCAGATCGTTTATGCTTTCCACATTTCCTGTAACATTAATCGTAAACATGTTAAACAATACCGAATACAATACACCAATAAAATACGAAGATACATAACCTCTAATTAAAGTTTCCAACGAGGAAAGATCGCCTTTGAGGCATGCAAATCGAATTTCTTCTTGTCTACTTTGTAACCGAAGCAGCGGTGCATTTGCACGGCGTCTGGTGTCCGTTACTGGACGCTCTGAAACGGATTCTTCTGACATTTCAAGCAACCCTCTCTGATCACTACTCACAATTTATGATAAAAAATAACTAGATGACTACGTCAAACTGCGGTTTGATTGAATAGTTAATCCTCAATCGTGCCGTGCGTTACTTTAAAGAGCGATTGGATTACAGAAATACAACGATGCCAATAAAATCCCGGGTATGTTCTCAGTAGCTCATTATTCAGTTTCATATGCCGATGTCAAGAAAAATGCTATTTCTGGACGACCTTTATTATGACTGCTGCATATGTATCCTTCCCATAGTTTGCATCATCTTAGACATCCACGTAAATATTTGCGAGGAAGGGAACAATGCAAAAGTATTTAACTCGGAACGGATGCAGATGATAGAATCTGTATCAGTACAGGTTTGCTCATCATCGGACATAACAATAATATCACACATAATTTAATTTATTACTTAGCTTGCAATGCAAAGTTATACGGATTCAAGCAAAGACGGTGTTGACCTGCCCCAACGTGCCAAATCTGCATGCAATCTTCTGTGTTCATTCGGACACAAATAGCTGCACAATTATACATGAACTATTTTAATGTGTTAAACATTAAAACATTAATTGAGACTGCCTTCTTAAACCGCATGACAGTCAAAATACAAGAATTAAGATGCTAATTTTGATATGTATGTATATTTGATGAAAAAACTAAAATAATTCATAATACAAATGACCATAGTTAAATCCTTCATTCGAATAAAAAAATAGTGCAGTACTGCATAAATCTGAAGTCATGCCAACACCTGGTGGTCATTTATTTGCAGGCAGGCAAGCAGACCCAGACTGACCAGACAGTACTCGCCGCCATATCCCCACTCACTCATCGCCTGCTCAGCCCATTCAAATCTTTGCATTATTTACGCCCAAACTTTAATATCTGTCGTCGAACTGGGCGAATGGAAAACGTCGTCGTTGCAGCTATCTCTGTCAAATTGGACTTGTTCTTCCCACAAGGTGAGTGTGGAACATTAGGGTCACTTTCAGGAGGTAAATATTTGATGCAATTTTTCTTGTTGTTTCGTATTTATTTATTGTTATTGAGTTGGATGGAAATTCAAACTTGGATTTTTTTACTCTTTTTTTGGAATTTTATTTTTAGCGGACGAAACGTTTTGCATGATTGATGATAGTAGTGATAGATTTTTGGAAAAGAATTTCGAAGTTTTTTTGTGTGTATTTTGTGTTTCGGCTTATCTTGGCATCATTAAATCTGATTATTGAAGACAAATAAGAGCTTTATTATGTTTTTACTTATATAGAGCTGCAGTTTTGAGACAGAGGAGAATGGCTTCTCATCTCATTGTCAGCTTTAAATTTGAATGAACTGTACGCATAGACTCAGAAAAAGGTAACAACGTTGTTATCATTTCTATATACAGCAATAAATTAAATGTTGTTTGAAAGCAATAAATATATACATAAATGCGCTTTCGGGATAAGCATTCGCCAACGTCGACCTCTAAGGAGAAGAATCCAGGTTGTGTTTTCTTTTGCTTTCTCCGGACCTGTTCGGTTGGGAGCTCGATTATATTCTCTGTCACTTTCACTTCTCATTCCTGTTCCACTTTCTCCAATCAGCCCCGTTCTTTTTTCACCACTATAGCACATCTGTACTGTGTGTACAAGTTATTAGTTTGGTTGGGTTCAGTGACTGCGGCTGTCATTCCACTAATCTCTTGGAGATACAAATTACATAACGATTGATAAGTTTGAGTTAGTTTTCACGAGTTGTTTTTTTCACTAATTCATCCTCTTGGATTGTCATTAAGATTTTATCGTCATGACTAGTTATTAATTGGGGTGTTAAACCTTTTCCTTCAATTTGATCATCTGTGAAAGTCAACTCAATGTACCTGAGTGACCAGGAATTGGAATTGTCTCCACAGTCTCGCCTCATCTTGGCAGGTATAGAAAATCCAGTTACTTTGGTGTAAGCAAATACGTCAGCATAAAACATGGATGAGTGAGTTACTTAATTGTGGAGCATGGTTATATCATATATAGAACATATCATTAAGTTTTAGTTTGATATTTAAGGAATCTTTTCCTAAATGGTAATTTCGTTTTGGAGTGCAGAGTGGATGATTTAATCGTGTGTATTTCAACCAGAATGGTCTCGCTTTCAATCAAATCTTATTATGCTTTTTACGACTGGTCATATAATTTATGACTAACTCTCCTTAGAATTAGTGTCACGTTAGAGCAAACAGCAACAGCCCAACAACTCAAACCAAGCGTAGTGATGCTGCGGCTCTGCGGGTTGTTCTTTTTCTGTTCTGCTTTGTTGCTTTGCAGAAATGTACAGCAAGCACCTTATTATTATAATTCTTAATATTTACAACATGGACAGCGTGCGCGTTCCAACGTTAGCAACGCCTTAGTGCAAATCCGGGATTTCACTATTACGATCGTCATATTTCTTGGGAACTAATTTTGCACACGAAATTTACTCCATAGTGCAGCCCATCATCATCTTCTTCTCATCTGCTAGTTCTCGAGCCATGGCATAGAAAAATTTATGAAGATGGTACTTCATTTTTGCTTCCAGTTCTTCTTTTCTAGTTGTTGCTTGGATTTTGGCTAACTTTTCGCATATTGCATACTCATCATCCACGCAAAATCTTACTTGCTTTGCTTGTTCTACTGAGTTGGTCTCATCATTCGGATAAATTTCAAGCCTGCTCCGAGAGAAACATTGATGTTCATAGTTGAGTGATAAGAAAATTAAAAAAGGTTAGAGTTAAAAGTCGTAAAGTACGCATGAATTCAATCGTATTTGACCTCCCTACTTATTATTGGGGTTTAGATGTCTAAAGTTCGTAGTGTAAAAGTACAAAATTTTAATTACCTTCTTCACATGTATTCGTCATCGATTTTGATTTCTTTCTGTCGATAATGCAAACATTATTTGAAGGACTTTTCCAGTGAACCTGAACTCGAAATTCGGCCTAGCTAGGTTTTGCATGGTATAAACCGCATAAAGTAAGTTGTGTTAGTTGCAGTGCATGCGTCTGATACCTGAATTACTCATGAAACCATATGACATAGTGCAAATATTTGAGAGCAATTGTCATGAGCAATCGGCATATGTCTGCTCATTGATTGGGACAAAAATGGATTGCTGTAGTCCATAACCCAAGTGATTATAAAAAGAGTATTTAACAGTTGGCCAGTGTCGATCTGACATGTGTTTAGAACTTGGGTGAGTTTTACATAACAAGGTGCTTTATTATCAGCTTTGAATTCAAATCTCCACACAAGATAACAAAGTATTGTGAAGTTACAAAAATGTTACAATTGGAAAATGGGCATTAACAAAGTTAAATTTTTTGATACCATCAAATCAATCAATCAGTCTGTCTCTCAGTTTGTTTCGTCTCGTCTCGTGTTCCTCGTTTTCTATTAAGAATAGCTTTCGACTACTTCCCATTAGTACATGTTTACCAATTAGTTCTCTAAGTACATAACTTGTATATGTACACAACAAAATATAAGGGTTTATTCCACATAAAATCATTTCTTGAGATATATGGCATGAATCGCAGTGAATCAGGGTCCCATCCAAGTCATGGCTTAAAGTATTTATCTGTATTTTTAAAATTAGACAGTCAACAGTACATATAATAAGTAGAAACATTTACTTGGTGACTCACTCAACGTCTTGTCCATTGCAATGTTCATGATACATACTGTAAAATGAACTGAGAGTTGCTGTCAACTGACTGTTGAGAAGAAAGATCTAATCTACTAGGATAAATAAGTGTTTGGAAATAGGCTCAGGTCAGTTCTTGATGTGTTGTACAGTTTTACTATCTTAGTATGTTGATTGATGATGATAGCATTTAAATCAAATTCCATATGAATTGTTTTAAAGTGATTGGGTGGTAAACAGAAGAACTACATCGCTATGAGTTAGAACAAAATTAGCATTCATTTATGTGCATTCAATTTTGTTGTATGCATCACTGCTGGAAGAAATCATAATCGTCAATAACTATTATAATGTTAAATGCTAGGTCATCAAAATAGCAGTATGCACACATTTTGAACATTGTATATTTCATTACTCTACACAGCATAGTTGTATGTAGTGAGCCTAATAGTATGTAAGTTTATATATTAAGTTTGGTTTTACCGATAAAAACTGTAAGTATTTTATTTTGAACGTAATCTTTTAACACTTCTTTTTCATCCCATTTCTAGTTAATAGCTAATAACATTAACTAATGGACAGAGAGGAGTGCCCTGTATCGTGAATGTACATAATAAGTTTAGAACTGTTTTTTAGAACTTGTATGCATATTCATTATCATCATCTCATTGCGTCAAGCAAGCAAATAGTCAAGTCAACCCCAAGAAGTTTCCTATTGTGTTTGTTAGTGGACTTCCTCATCCGATCATCTATTCCCCGCATATGTATGTATCATCATGATGTGATGATGTAGCCCATTCCTGCCATGATATAACACACATTGAACTCTTCTGTAAACTCTTTAAAAAAATTCTTCACAATCCAAACTCCACGTTCATTTCATTTCGTTATGTTATAAGTAATTCAACACAACTGACTTGGCACTTCAACTGTATTTGTTGGTGTGAGGTTGTTATGCATGTATATTAGGCCGACATCAGTCTGTCTGTTATTAATCTAATCCAATATCCAATCCAAACGCGAAACAGAATTTATTGTTTTTGGCATACCATTTATATTGCAAGTTGTCAATATTTATATTATATGCCATAAATTTCTACCTTAATTATTTGTTGGCCAATTCTAGTCATCGATAATCGCAATCCAAGTTATTATACTTCTGCAACTGAATATAATATATCTAAAGTGCTGTGGTCTCTCATGCAGTAGTCATTCGTTTATCATCATCAACGATATTTTGTACCATTGCAAGACCATTGGTTCGAGATAATAATGTTCAATAATAAGAAGGCCGTTGATGGCGAAGGTTCTGTAATGATAAGACCATATGAAGCTCTCTCCAAAGAGGGGGTGGGAGATTTACCCACAAATCGGACTTTTCTTGAAAGGAGACGAGTCCGGAAAGTGTCGTCCTCATCTGACGAATTTAACAGAGGTGTCTCATATTTAGTTTTACTTGTGATATAATAATATATACATATATTTACGGCCAATTAAATTTGTACTATACGTATCAAAATCATGTAGACTCACAATGAATTTTCATACATAGAATGTATCATTTCATTAAGAACGTTACATTATTGGAACTTGTGAAATTGATAATACCGGTGTTTAATAGCTGTCATCTTTTCTTATAGGACAAACCAAAGTCATGGGGACCTCAAAAGGAAACAGATCAAGACTGGTGGCCATGTTCGTCATGACCTTTGTCTTCTTCCTCGTGGAAATTGTGGTCGGCTATCTCACAAATTCCATGGCACTCGTCGCAGACAGCTTTCACATGTTGAGCGATGTTGCAGCGTTAGTAGTCGCTTTCGTTTCTGTGAAGGTATATCCTTGTTTTACCTTTTTGAGTATACTATAATAGTTTTTAATAATGATGTATCGTAGATGTCACCAAAAAAATGGTCTAAAAACACATTTGGTTGGGCACGCGCAGAGGTACTTGGAGCATTGGTCAATGCTGTCTTCTTGGTCGCATTATGCTTCTCAATTCTAGTGGAATCAATTAAAAGGTAATGTTGAGTACTTATTGTTTTAAGTCAAAAGTGAACCATTGCTTATCATGTATTTTTATTTTTTGGTGTAGATTTATCCATAAGGAAGATATCGACAAGCCAGTAATGATACTTGTTGTGGGGGTGCTTGGCTTACTTGTTAATCTTATCGGTCTATGCATCTTTCGACGTAAGTTTGCTAAATATTATATTATTATAATATTGATTGCAATACTAATGACAACGCTGTATAGACCATCATGGCGGAAGTGGACACTCACATCATCATCACACAATTAAACACCAATCACAACTAACTAGAATGGTTGCAACAGATGATAACGAAAATGATGAAAGAGTCACTTCGCCTGAGGAGGCTCCGTCACAGCCGCCATCGCCAAATGACCCTAAAACTGCTGGAAGTGCATCTCAGGTATGAACTATTTAATCAATGTCAACATTGTGAAATTTAAATAGTGTCCTGCTTTTTTAGATGAATATGAGAGGAGTATTTCTACATCTAATGGCCGATGCTTTAGGCTCAGTGATTGTTGTCATCTCGGCCTTGATAATTTGGTTGACAGATTGGGAATACCGAATGTATGTGGATCCTATGCTAAGCGTTGTAATGGTAGTGATAATTCTGTCATCTGTTTGGCCACTATGTAAGTTGAGAATTCTTGTACTATTCTTATCTTGTACTGTATAATAGCAATATTCTTATTCCTAGTGCAAGAATCTGCCATGATCCTTCTCCAAACGGTACCTACGCATATTCAAATTGATGATTTGCAGCGTAAACTAGTCCGAGAAGTTGAAGGAGTAATTGCTGTACACGAATTTCACATTTGGCAACTCGCTGGTGATCGAATCATTGCTTCAGCACACATTCAGTACTTAGTTATATTTATGAAAAATAATTAAGTGGATTTTGATATATCATGTTAATTTAATATGTTTATTATTATAGGTGCCGAAATCTGGCCGATTATATTAGGATTGCAGAAAAAGTAAAGGTTTTCTTTCACAACGAAGGTATCCATTCCACAACGATCCAACCAGAATTTGTCGAGGTTATTACACAATCATTACTTTTGCAAGTTTTTTTGTTTAAATTATCAACATGGTCAAAATTACAGCATTATCCGGATGCCTTAAACACGAATAATTCGGATTGTTTCTTGATTTGTCCTCCTGATGCAGCTACAGATGCTGGACCAGGATGTGTTGCCAATACATGTTGTGGACCTCAGCGGGTTGGTAACTCTGACGCTATAGATAGCGAAGGAGATTTACTTTTGGTTACTGGCAACAATACGTGTTAACCCCCCATGAAAGTAGGTTTGTTAAAATTAAGTCCAAATCAGGTTTTGTCTTCTCCCATACAGATGCGGCAAATTGCACTAGAAAGAGCTAATCCAACCACACTCACAGTTGAAGCTGGTAGAAAGTAATCTCGAAAGCTTGTGTCTTGAAACCTTCGCGTCTCTCTTATCCTGTTGCAAAGCTTTTTTATTAATTAATAATGCTGTTGGATGATTACTGATCTCACCTGCAACCTGTGCACTTTTCCGATTTCAAACAATCTTGTTAATTATCTACCCTGACCAATTCTATCCTTACTTTTTCGTTGTGATTTCTTGTCCTGGTTTATTTTGGTTGTGTCACAACATATTTATATCTTGTGCACGTATTTATTTATCATGATCAATTATTGTCTATAATTTATACTGCAACATAGTCAGTTTTATTCTATTCAAATAAACCCGAGTTGCTAGATGTTGTTGCTAAATGTGTAAAGTTAAACATTATTCCTTTTCTGTTATCGGTTGCGAGTTTTGTTTTCGCACATCCCCATTCTCCCCACAAGCAACGCAGATTTATAGACAAATTAAAATTGTACGTATACATAGTACAATTTAAAATGTGACTCAACAAGAAATAGTTCATTCATTCTATATGGTTAATCAATCATTTTAAAACCTCCGATAATTAGCAATTTACTGCTTCTTCAGCAGAAGAGACAGTAGTGTGCTGTGCATCAGTAATTTAACATATAACTCCTCCCATAACATTGCTAACACAAATACCAAAAAACTTGTAACTTTGAAATTTAATTAGGAATCCGGTAAAACGTCCACCTCATTTTATTATGGGATAATTATATTTATTCGTATTCATGAATAAGCCAGTGTGGTCGTCGTGAGTAGGAAAGTAAAATAAAGTTCACATATAGTCCAAATAAATTGTTATTAATAATTTATGTATTCTATCGCTGACGCGTAGAATAATAAAATCTAGCTAAAATTAATTTGTCAAGTTTTTGTATTTTTACATGACAGTGATAACATTTTATGTTTGTGATGTATTGAAAATGTAACTAATATGATTTGTACTTATAACTTGTTAGTGTATCTACTTAATAGATATGATGGTTTTCAGTTTATAACTGTGGCAATCTTCTGTATTGAAAAGATTTGAATAATAAAAAAGACCTGTTTAATAAATGCAGATGAGGTATCCGATCCATCATAATTCTTAATGCATGCTACTGTCAGCTACGGACAATTTGGTCATTTTAAGTTCCATTAGTCCAGTTTTAACAGCTATAGTTATGTAATAACATCCCAATTCAAAACAGAATAGAAAAAAATGAATGAACCATCTAGTTCCAACTTTAATGCTTTCAACCATTTTTTATTGGCAGTTGAAAATTATTAAAATGAGGACGGCTTTACTTGTAACATGTTTTTTATTTCTAGAAAAATTACGTTACAATCCAGTAGGAAAGAAATCTGTAGCATACGGTACTTAAATCTTTTTTATAGACTCTATATATATATATAAGAAACTACATATTTATATTTCTGGAGAATTGACTCGCAATAGAAATTTAACATTGTCTGTCAATGTGCATTTAGAGAGGACTTCTCTGAATTTTAAATTATGTTGATATGAAACAGGAATCATGGTAAACTTTGAAATACATGATTCAAGAGATCGGCCAATCTCTTCTTCTGTGTAATCTGGAATTGCATTACAAAGTATTTATAAGTATTATTTGCATTCATTCTTGTACACGATTGATAACACTGAGTGAGCACAGTAAGTACGGACGACAACAATATTACGAAATAATAGGATGTACACTATATAAAGATAAGGTAAACGGTATTGACTAACGAGGTTCAACTTTTTAATTAAGATTTTGATTCAGCAGTTGTAATGCTGGCCGGGATGACTTTTTTGAGCTCTTGTTGTTGATCCGTGTTTTCTAACATTTTCTCCACCAACTCGCTTCTACTCATTGTATCACCATCCGCCCAACTAGGCGCAGGAGAGTTTCCGATGGAAAGGAGCGTTTCTGATTCGTCGTCATCATCTGAGAGTTGTCCTTTCATGGAACAAGAAGCGCTGATATTGGATTTGCCATCCTCAGAAGTCATTAAGTCTGCTTCTCCATTGATGCTTAGATTATCTGGAGGCATCATTTGATTATATTCTTCTTCATCATCATTGCCATTCTCAGAATGTTGCATTTCTTCTTCGTTTAGTTCACAATTTAACATTGATGGGGACACTACTAATGGTATTGGGTCACTGGAGAAGGGTACTGAACCATCGATATTTACTTCAGACTCATCTTCATTTACCCTGCATGCCCACGCAATAACAGAAGAAATGGATTGATTAATAGTATCATATTTCCACGGGTCGTCTTCCTCAAGTGCACATTTCATAGGGTTCGACATCACAGTAGCTGCAGCGGCGTTCATAGCAATCATTGTTTTCTTGATGACAATGGCATGCTCAGCCTTCGCTTTTGATGCACGATCTCCACGTTTTTTCTTCGGTCCGTGTGATGGAGATACGTCAACGGGTCCATTGGTGACCATAATTACGGAGTTATTAGAATGCGGTAATGAGGCGGAATCGGCAGTTCGCTTGCATATATTTCTTGCTGATTTTTTTGGGCAACTACTTGCAGTTTTTGGCGTTCGCATAACTTTGAAAGGTGGACCTATACTACCGTTATTAGAGTTGTACTGCTGCTCAGACATGTTAACATCATTATTATTTTTTATCACAAGTGGGCTTTGTTGATCTGCACCATTTATTTTTTCTGTTTTTATTGTGGGACACACGCCCACTGACTGGTGAATCAGGAGGGCATTTTCTTCATCTTCTTCGTGATTTCTTGTTTCAGTTACAAGACAAAGTTCACATTGAGTATCAACACAAATATGGGGTGGAGCATCACTTGATATTCTTGTTACTGGGAGTCGCTTTCGACCATAAGTTCTTATCTGTTTAGGCTTTAGCTTGTTTTGCCATCTAATTGTAGACTGTTTTGTAGATTGTGGCGTTTTACTTCTAGTGAAAGGGGTGGGCGCGGCAACGGTTGTAGGGGTTTGACCGCTGGGTTCCTCTGAAGATCTTCTCATATTGAGTCTCACCCTTGCAATCCGTACAGCTTTACTTTGCCCACCTCCATTGTACATTTTTGCTTTTGGACCAACAGCTTCAATCTGTTTTCTGGAAGATCCATAATTTCTGAAGTGGTTATTTTTATCTTCCACTTCACTAGTGGAATTTGAGCGTTTGACTTTTGAACTACGATTAGAAGTGGTCATTGGAATTTCTAATGTGTTGTCTTCGTCTTGTACATCACCATCACCTTCATATTTCAGTAAACCTCCAGGTTGTTTAGTCGGACTTTGCATGAAGATAGAAGGTGGTGGTCTTGAATTTCTGCTTTGCATTCTGACTCTTTGCGAAGTATTTGCAGCTTGTACACATTTGGGACAGATTGGCAATCTATGAGGGGTTGGTGCATTACCTTCAAGAAGAAAGGTATATATATATAACAACAGATGTATCAAGTATCATGTAATAGTTTATTGTTTTAGTTTTTACTTACTTGCTGTTACTTTGATACAATCAGCATGCAATTTCGTGGTGCACGTTTCACAGGACAAATCAAAGTCTGTAAATTTAAACAAATTCACGTGTTAAAAGGAAAAGTTCTGGAAATACTTGCATACTTGCATCCTAATAATGGCGAAGAATATGCTTACCAGTTCCATAACAAACATAACAGGATTGAATTGGTATTTGCAAAGGATAAGATGGTGCTATCGTTACTCCAGAGCCAGAGGAGGTAGAACTAGAACTAACATCACCAGATACAGCTTCAAGACGCTTCGATCTTCTGGTCGACTGAAAATACGTTAGAAAAGTTTAAATATGGTTCGATGTAATATAAATACCGAATTAAAATTTAGGAGTACAGTAGATAAATTAAAGAAATTTTTACCAGCTCGTCAAATTTGAGAAATCCATTTGAGCTATACTTTGGATTTGTATTTGCAGTTCGTCGACGTCGTTCAACTTTTCCACTTTGTAATTTCCGCATCTGAAGTGCTTCTTGGGACATAAGACCAAGGCCGTCTAAAAATTCCTCTTTCTTAACATTAGTTGAGGGATGAATGCTGCAATCCTGTGGGATCTTTGTAGGGTTGGAAGTAGAGGATTTCCGACCACTGGAGAAAGTTATCATATGACATGTTAATATTATTATAGTACATTTGTACAAACAATTCTAAAGCGTACCGAAAACTTCGTCTCTGTAGCCTCACTGAGAATTTAGAACATTCTGGAGCAATGGTCCCTCTTTTAATTTCTTGTTTCTGCATTAATACAAAATGTAGCGTTTACATATACGATTCATTAACAAAATAATTTATCTATTTATTTTACCATATGTCTGTCCAGGGTCATTATTTCTGTTTGAATCCGTCCCAGATCTTGTTGGAGTTGTAAGCGCTAAAAAATAGAAAAATATTAGGCTAAAGGTTAACTCAAAAAAATATATGAATCATGAATCATGAACAATTAAGTATGTTAAAAAATCATGGAATCAAAATTACGATCCATCATAATTAATGTACATCTCAGTTATTACTTCAATATTACTTAAGGAATGCATACATAAATACTGATAAATGGGGTTAACAAATTTGTTTGCATTTGCCTACGAAGAAAAGCTGTACCGACCAACCCAACCGGGCTGGTCGGTATATAATTTCCATTTCCCTTACCTTTTGCAATTGGCCCGGAGGAGTATCCTGTATTAGCTGATGACTCTTCTGTAACATTAACATACAAACATTAACAAGTTAAAATCACTAGCATAAAAAAGTTATACGACTTGTGGAGGACCAATTTAGACAAACATTATCCCACGTACACTTATCCAAGATGGGAAATCATATTGTTAATTTTTTATATCGTACAATTGATAGGGATGCACTTATTGTCGATAACAAGAAAATCTCAGTTTGTCCCATGAGAAACTTTAACCCTAAAATCCTTCGCTTTCGAACATTTTGCAGCACAATTACAATTTGGAATTGATCATTAACATATGTCCTTGTGCTACACCTCTTTGACGCTTTGCTCAGGTCAAATTATTTTTATGGGACGAAATTAGCATTATTAGTATTATTGTTGTTATTACCTTATACTTTACACACAGTGCGACCAGATTTGATTGAAGTGTACGAATCCTTGTTTCCGACTCCTGGGTCACTATGACCTTTTCCGTGGTCTTGGAATTCGTAGCCATCACGAATTAGGAAATAGTCCACTTTTTCAATGGATGGGGGAATTAATTCCCTAAAGGAAGTTAAAATCTCTTGTAAATTTATAATTTCAAGAGAGACGACTGAGCACTGAGTGAGATGATTGTGTTTGTATTGGGAAGAGGCTAAGCAGCTCTATTTATTAGGAGTGCAGTTTGACACCATCTTACGGATTGGAAAGGTTAGGATGGGATCACCTTTGTTTAGCAATATTTATGTTGCACTTTGTTTCTACTAAAACTCCTAGGACAAAAGTTGTGACCAATTATTCGTTGGGCTATGTTTCATACAAGGCAAAATCATAATCTTGTTGATTTCCTGTTTACCTATATCTATCTATCCCTGATGAATGTAGATAAAAACATTTCATTCATCTTATGTCTTAAAATCTCATCCATTCTCCGTTGGAAAAGAAATGTATAATATAACTTGTTCAACTAAACTTTACAATCAGTTGACTTCAAGCTAGGCAAATTTTGAGATGAATAAACGAAATTTTTCAATGTAAGTGTTTCTATTGGGCAAGAAAGGTAAACAAGGTGTTGAATATCAAATGCATGCTGCACGGATAAATTACAGAACTTCCCCAACTCTCAGTTGTTTTCCCGAGGCAAAAAAAAAACAAATCGAACCACAACCTTGATTTAAAAGAACTGATGATAGGGACATTTATCTCAAAAGTTACAAGTATTTATAATTTGTTTGTTTATGATCACCACTTTTACTCACTAGTAAAATATAATAACACTGAAAATATTTAATTCACTTTCACTCCACATGTCCACACACACACACACAAATTACAGAAACATCCACACTGCTCATTGAAAAGTCGTAATTAGCGAACACAAATACAATTCTTATACTCCATACATCAACCAATATAATATGAATATTGCTTATTGCATATTGTTTTTAGTAATGATTGAAATCGAAATCAACCAACTGCTCTTTTTTTATAATCGATAATCAATCATGTAGCTAAATATTGCAATTATCAAACTTCCCTACAAAACCGCACTCAATTTCAGCCCCACCATGGTCATCATGGTAAATACCCTCTTGATCATGGTAATTATTATTTCTTTACCTTCCTTGGCGTTGATGTTGATGTCACGCACTCAACTCGGCGCCCTCTGTGCACGAAATGAAGGAAGAAATTCGGGTGCCGCGGGTTGCCCAACTTGTTAAGGAATTCAGAGAAGATGATGATCCCCACACAACCAAACCAATGCAGTGGCACATTGGCAGCATTGCATTTACATCGCTTTAAAAACACGATTTGATTGAACCAATAGTAGTAGTACTAACACCGACAGACAGACCGCTGCTCCATTTTTCACGTGCTTTTGTAGGTCAAGGTGTTTAAGTAAAAGGCGTTAATTAAGTGGACATGGCGAAACGTAAGGCATCCTCCCCAATTGAATTACTCAATGGGGATGATGACCCCAATAAATCATCAGCAGCAGCATCCCGCCGTTCGGAATCCAATATGATGGGATCCACACCAAAGCGGTCCTTGGGGGGTGGTTTGATGGGCTCAAATCTGACCGTGCCATCTCCTCTTACCTACAAGTCAGGGTCAGGGTCGGCAAAAGGAAAAGACTTCACAAAACTAGATGTGAAAGTTTCTGAAAAGATGGCTAAAGTTAATGAAGCCTTTTTAACCTCGTTAGCAGTAACATTAAGTGAGCAACCGGACGCTATACTATTTCCCGTAGTAGAATCGTATGTAAGACATGTTCATACCATTTTGAGGCCACATCTACCTAATTACATCACCGCGTTAGACAAAGATAAAGGATTCACTAGTTTCGCCCGTTTCCTGGATAGATTTAAAAGTGTGATTGGAAAAGTGGGTAGTAGTTGTGATGTTAACTCTAAGGTGTCCACGTTAGGTAGTAGTGCTGAAATGGAAGTAACAACGAATAAGGCGACACAACAAAAAAGTGATCGTAATTTAATGACCGCGAGAAAAAGTTCAGTCCCGAGCACATCGGTTGTTGAGGAGAAACCAAATGTTTTTGCCAACTTCAAATTTGCTAATTCGACAGGTCCGCCTGTGTCGGGAACTTCAAATGCTCCATTGTAAGTGTAAAGTGCTTATACTCATTAATTAATAATGTCTACTTTTTTTAAATATTGGCTTTTGTATTTTTAGCAAAGCGATGTTTGATGGATTTAAACATGATGGAACTAATAATAGCAGTACCAGCGTCTCTTCTAAACCGATGGATAGCCAAACGACAAACTTGTAAGCAGTGTTGTTAATTTACTAATTCATAATTTCATTTTAAATATTCACTTTTAACAAGTTTAATATAATTTCAGTTCAACATCTCCAACGACTGGATTTAAATTTGCTGCTCCTACGCAGTCTCCAACTTCTTCCACTCTGAATGTTCCAAAGCCTAACGGCATCATTCCTGGGTTCTTTTCAACCCCATCGACAGAGAAGTCTATTTCAACAAGTACTGGTGGAGGAGTAAGTGCATCCGGATTTACATTCTCGGTATTGCCTCCATCCCAACCTGCAAACAACACTGCTGAGGGCACCAACAAAACCGAGGAAGAGTCTGAGGAACCTCCGAAAAACGAATTTAAACAAGTGAAAGAAGACAATTCATTATACGAAGTTCGGTAAGTGAATAGAACCGCAATAAATAGTTTGTTTAAATTTTGGGCATATGGGATAACTTCAAATAATGTTTGTTTAATAGGTGCAAGGTGTTTGCAAAAGTTGGAGGAGCATATAAAGATAAAGGGGTCGGTCAACTGTTTGTCAAGAAGCCTGACGGTGGGAAATATCAAGTTGTAGTTAGAGCAGAGAATAACTTAGGAACTATTTTGTTGAACATACTTCTTCAGAAGGGTATTCCCTTGTCGCGGAAAGGGAAGGATGTTATGTCATGTGATCCAACGGGAGATAATGGGAAACCGGTGATGATTATCATTCGGGTTAAAAATGAAGATGTTGCCTCTGAGCTTTTGTCTAACCTTGAAGGATTTTTATCAGAATCGTCTTAAAATTAATTGTAATTAACGTTTTATTTAATCAATCCACATGTATTCGTCGTGAATGTATGCAGTCCGTGTGATTTCCGATTGTCATGCAACGTTTTCATTGAACAATATGTACAACCCCTGAAATTTCAAATTTTGAATGTGTACTTTCGAATCAAATAAATTACTAATCTATGGCATAGATTGCTCATATTTATATAATGCATGTGTTTCTTTATTTATTCGAGTTTGAATTTCGATGGTGAGTTTTTAATTAAATGCAGATGTAGAAATCCTTAATATGCATTTTTCAATATACAGATTCTTATGCATTACGTTAGTGTGTCGTTCTCAAATCAAAAAGTCGACAACTTGACATCGTTTCGTACTTCTCAACAATTTATTTATTCATGGTACATCGTTTGCCTCCATATTTCGTGATATCTCACTGTACTACATTAGGTAAAAAAAGGCCGTTTCTATTCTATACTACTATATTTCATTAATAATACATACTTGATAGATGAGGAGACTTATGGAAGAAGTACAACAATTATATAGTACATAGATCGTGACAGATAATGTTTGAAGCCACAAAAATGCACAAAATTCCAGTTTGCACAAAACCATTCCTAAGAATCTGTGTATGACCACAGACAGACACATTAGACAACTTTTATATCTACAATGACACAATCATCATAAACTTTTGATGAAATTGATCCCATTCGATATTCCACAACGAGATTTCCTTGTAACTAATAATATGCAAAATGTGCGCCTGAATGTAAACCACAAATTAACTAAAACTAATTAATATCACTATATAGACTTCTAGTTGTATCCCTTCTTGAATATACAACTAAACAGCAGTAGTAGAGAAATTGACTTTATGTATATCATTTATCTTATGTATGATTATATTAACTGATTTATATGCAATCCATTAATAATCACAAAACCAAACTATCTCTGCTACCACATCACCCAAACACATTACTTTTATGTTAGCCAACTTATTAGTTTATGAAAAAATAGATTCGGTTATTAAAAAGCCCGTACGCCTTAATTAGCAGAGTAAATTGATGATAGCTACCGACAAGAGAAAATGAATGATGGTGTGCTAGCAACAAATAATAATAATGTCTATTTTCAGCACAATAGAGCCAGGTTTGTTTTAATTATGTGTATATGTAACAGTTTAATAAGGGTCAAAATATTCATTCTTGATTCTCTACGGTGATAATGATAATGATGGTCAGCTACGAATACAAACTAAATCATACTTTCGAGTATAAACTAAAATCTGGTGTGGTAATTATTAATGGATATAACTAAGCAAGTACTAAGATAATAATATCTATTGTACACATAATGGAGTCCACATCAATTGACCGTGAACGATAAATTCTCAGAAATATACATAATTTTAGCAGTAAACAGCAATTCAGTTTTGGAAATATGTGAGTAATTATTAATTAATTATTATTGGTTGATAGGTGTTGAAGACTGAGATCTGTTAACATACAATCATTAATCGTTGTAGTTTATATAAGAATGACAGGTAAAATATAATACCAACATAATATACAGTCCGTCACTATAAACAAGTCAATAATGAATTAAGTCGTACAATGTAATTAATTAGTCACGACAATTTAGACAACAAGTCACTAATTTTAGTATAATGTAGTGTAATTCCAAGGCAAGTCTAAATTCACCAACCACCCATAACCGTCATCATCATTAGGAGGCGCTTATAACCAGAGTTGACTTTCACTGAGTAATTTTGTGTATAAATTACTTGCATCAATATCACTTTCAGAAATTACTCAGCATTCCTTAAATGCCAATTTATTCCTAAACAAAGTCGTCAACAATTGACAGAAGTGATAATATATACACACAATTATTTATGTATGACGAGATTCGGACAACAAACAGATAGATTTCTCATACTACTCGGTCGGACTTTCTCTCTCTCATTCCATGGACTCTCTCACTCACTCTAATTGAGTCAACTTTCTTTTCACAGCCAAGGCAAATTCTTATTATTGGATGACGACTTTTATCTATGACGCACAATCTACTAATTCCTTCGAAACTGTCGTCCAATCAAGAAATTTACTATATTTTTTTGCACGGTTATGTAATATCACTTATTTGTCACTAAAGCAAGGAGAGTGTGAGCACTGGACAATGAAGCGAACTGTTATTAAGCAATATAATAACGTCAATAAGTCATTCATTTTGGATGAGTGAGAAAGACTGTATGTATAGTAAACAGTGCAGGCCAATAGTTTACAATTTATGAGATAGCATTATAATAGCTGGCACTAATACAATTATTCATTTCAATCCCCAGTTTAACAGTAAATTTAGTGGACGAGTCATTTTACTACAGCAATAATGTGATTTATAATTTCTTCACAACAAATTGAAGCATTAGTAGTATTATAAGTAATTCATTTTATCATCTGTGCATAGAGCGGTGAGTACAGTATGTAGTTAAATTATTTTAACGTAATACAATGAGAATACGTTTGTTATCAACATGATCATTAATATATTAACAGCATAAACTACACAAAACTTGGACACAGAGTTTAGTAAAGAAGGGAGAAGAAGGGATTATGGTAGTCGTATGGTTGGATAGGTGTGACACAAAGTCATGAAATCTGACTGATTGTAATAACTCAACCCTGCGACAACACCACGCCAAACAGTCCACAACAACTTAATCAAGGGGAGTATAATAATGTCTATGTTTAACTAATTACACCAATACAAACAATGGAAAGTGGTATATATGGTATGGAAGAAATGTAGTGAATAATTGAGATATATACACGCATTTCCTCCTCCAATAATACTTGTAAATCTTCTACAAAATATTAGGACTACTGCGCTACGGTACAAAAAATCTACTAACTTTAATATCGACAAAATCCATTCACTTGTTCTAAATACTTCTGCTTTCTCTGGTCAAAAACTATCTCGCTTTGATATCTCCGTCATCATACCTCCCACATTGAACATTGGAATTTATACAACTTACTTCATAGAAAGAAAGTGTAGAACAGTGATAAGAATTTGTTGTGTTCTAACAAAAATTAAGGAACCTCTCTCTCTCTTCTGTCTGCTTTACAAAAAAAATCATCTCAGTATAATAACCTAGAGTAATTGTAAATTTGCTTTTCTGGTTAGTGCAGTGAAGGCGGAACAGTATAATAATGCGGTTGAAGGATTGGCGGACGTGTAGTGAGTTGTAATATAAATCTAAATTGTATCATAACACTAATCAGCCTAGTAGTTGGTTTATATTTAGCTGCGGTTCGGAGTTCGGTGGATAATTGTGTGTCAGTTAGGCATAGGCCTTCTAGATTGTAGTTATTTACAGTCTACTGAATAGTTTGGCGAATCCCATCCACTTCATTCTAGTGTGTGAGGACATCACATAATTTGGGTAATGTAAGTAATAATACATTTTCTTTAGTTCGGTTGAGGTTATTAATGTTGATAATGAAAAATACAGCTTCTAATGGATCCCCAATTTTTAATTAAACAAAACTTCTTCAACCACTGCAGCATCCTAAGCTTGTTGCTTTCTCCTCCTCTTCTTTTCTTAATTGATAAAGTTGTGATTGAGTCATCCTGTTAGTGCTTAGTGCATCTCATATATTTGTAAGTGATTAGGTAAAAAGTTGATTTACACACGGATGTGTCTGGGTAAGTCTCAAATTGCTGAAGTCGATATCAAATAAGATGTCAGTTATGGTTTATAGCATGAATCTCGACTTCAATGGTAGATTCTATACTCTCTATTCCCATTGATGGGGCGAAGGTGGCAACTCAGAAGGATGGGCAACTGTTGAGCTGTAAAATACAATTCGAAGTTAAGTCGTCATGATCTATCAAAATTAGTAAAATCAGTAAAACAAAAATACTTGATGAATTACCTGGTGAAACTTTTAAATGCAGCGGAGTGGGGATTAATGCACAAGGGTGTGCGGTTATTTTGTGCATGATCCGATACCAATCGATACAATTCATCTTTTATCTGATGCATAGACACGATTTTCTTTTCCCATCTATCATCGAAAGGGTGGTCAGCCGAGGGTTCGAGGTCAGGTGCATAAATTCGCAGCCCCGTTGAAGAAGTGCGACAGCACCGACACATACAAGAATGGAATCTCAGTCGTCCTTCATCAATGTAAGGATGATTCATAGCTTCGTCCACCGTAACTCTTTTAGCCTATTGATTTGGATGATAAACAAAAATATAATGAGTAAAATCAAACACTTATTTAGTCTTAAATATTTCTGATTAAGTTATATAAACGTACAGGATCAAAAACAAGCATTTGACACAAAAGATGAACAGCTTCAGGAGTTGCCTGTGGGGACAGGGTATACAGGGCAGGAAGAGCAGGTTGTTTGTGGGGCTTTTTCAACATATGAGCTCTGGCTCCAGAACAAGCAGATCGAATGTCTTCTGGTTTAGGGGTTCCCAAGAGGTCAGATATCAAGTCCAACTAAATCGAATAATCACATTATTAGGTATTACAGTCAATTTAGGTAATGTATATGACGGTCAAGAGTATAGATAAAGTACCTGTTGTATGGGAGTCTGAGCTTGGAACAGTATACGCCGCCCCAAAAGTTCAGCAAAAATGCAACCAACACTCCACATGTCCACACCATTCGTATAATGTTTAGCTCCCATGAGAATCTCCGGGGCTGAAATAGAGAAAATTAAGGATGAGTTTTTAAAAATTAATATGATTAAACTGTTGTACGCAATACAATAAGAAATTTCCTAATACCTCTGTAGTACTGAGTTACCACTTCTTGGGTCATTGCTTTAGAAGGGTTGGGCTCCTCTACTCGCGCGAGGCCAAAGTCGCAAATTTTTAGCACACAATTACTATTCACCAACAAGTTTCCAGGTTTTATATCTCTGTGAATAATTCTCGCTGAGTGAAGATACTTGAGACCTGAAATATTTTATGGAACATGATCACAACTTGTCCTGAATTAAGGGTTAGTGTTGTTGTTGTTGACAAATAAAAACTGACGAACACCCACCTCGAAGAATCTGGTAGAGAAAGACTTTAATGTGATCAGTAGACAAATGTTGCGGAGAGACAATGATTTTATGCAAATCGCTCTGCATCAGCTCGGTTATCACATATCTGTAATGGAAAAAAACACATTTTATACAACTCCAGCTAGGTTACAAAAGTCTCATAATATTTTAATACATACATTTCATGAAAAAAGTCGATGTGAGGCGGTTGCAAAATGTCAAGGGCTGAAAGTACGTTGTCATGTTTGAAGAAACACAGCATACGCAATTCGCGACAAACTCTCCTTGCAGATACTAACGATTGGAACACATTCGGAAGTTTCTTCAGCGCCACACGTTTCCCGTCGCGAGGATCTGTGACAGCCCTGTAATTCAGAAAAAAAGATACATGATAAGTAAATGAGAATAGAGGTATAATTTACATTTTAAAATATGTCTCAAGTCTCAAGGCAATCAGGGTTTACTCATTCTCATGTTGTAAAATTAGATACCCAAGAAGATATCGCAAAATTTTTAGAAACTCAAGTTACAAAATTCATGCATTATTATTATTATTATTATTATTATTTAATCAGCTAATAATAAATCAGTCAGTCGATCTATCCCAGAATTATTATACATTATGCAAATATAATAATTATATTTATACATGTAATGAATTTCCCTGTTGGGAAACAAACATATTTTCTAAAGTTCTTGTTTGTGCATTTCGTACTAGCCATGATAATGCAAGAAGATAAGTAGTGCATATGACAGACAAAACAGCACATGACAGCAGGTAGTCGTTGGAGCACGTTCTTGGTGGTATGGTGGTCAGGCGAGTTTTGAAATTCCTAAGCTGACAAATGAGCAAGTATGTACATATATTTTACTTATGCTCTCCTGCTGCCAAGTACACGGTGGAAGTAAATAATAATGCAATAAATTTTCATACTTCATGCTTCCGCTCTTATTTTCTATAAAACATCAGTTTACTTACTTACATATAATAATATTCATTAGCTTCGTGTATGTCTCATTTACTTGCACAATTGCAAATAGAAAAAGTTTTATTGAAATTCAATACAACGTGAATTCGCTTGAATTCCTTATTACTCTTTGTTTTTGTTGGTTGGTTGGTTAGTTTTCCTAGTTTCCTCCTGAACCCAAAGCCAAACGTGATTATTTTATGCGTCTCATTTTTGCAGGAGTTAAGTATAATCAGTTTACTTTATTAAAAAAGCTAAACAACATTACGCACTCTTCTCGATGAAGGAAACGCAACTCAGACCCCTAATTCCCAGCCATTTGGAGTATGTAAAAGAGGCAAAACAGTGGAAATGTGGTGGAAGACAATGTGAACCATGGATGCAATACAGAAAAGTGTGTCAAGTCAATGAGTTGGCCTATTTACTCAACATCAACATCACAACTACCACTACGCCATGCTGACAACTGAACACGGCTGGCTTCCCTTTGTGCAATTTCTACTTACTTACGATGCAATACAGCCTTGCGTTGCAACAAGCGAACGTTTCATGTTGCGAATTTCAACATCCCGTTGCCAATTTAGTACGATGCATGCAATGATGATATCAACTGTGGACTAAGCTTATCCCTCTCAAATTAAGAGACTACTATTACTTCAATTCAATAGCAACCTCAACTTGTATGTATATATTATATACACACATACAATTATTTTGCTGGGAGTGAAACGATCGAGGTTTTTAATCAAGTTTGCGGAAAACGATGGATGGATGGATGTAAACCGGGATTATAACATCCCAATGTAATAACCTTAATAATTGCTAATTAACAAGTGGATATATATTCCATGATCGTATCGCATCGTCACATCACTGTCAGATTTTGTCAATAGCAATATTTTACACACATGCATGCGTTGTTATTATACATTCCACTTCCACCTTCTTTCTGAGTTTCCTTCACATATAACTATTCCATGGCCCCACGTGGTCTATTCACTAAACTCACCACTATAAAATATTGACAGTGACAGATATTGTCCATTCCATCGTCCATCGTTCTACTTTGAAGATAAATACACATATTGATCGTCAATTGTAATAATAACGTATGACGGACTGACTACTACCTGAATAACTAAACAACAAGGTCACTATTTCTCCTTGAGTGTCGAAATCATATTGATTTTAATTTCTCCATTTAAGTACTTATTTCACATCTTGGCCCCACATATGTAAATATATGCAGCCCCATCCACAACTCCACCCTTTTGCTTTTAATAGAATTAATTATACTGTCAAAAACTTCTTACATAAACTGCATTGCCAATTGTTATGCAGAACCTAATCATCAACCATTCTGAAAGTTTCTCCATTATTTTGAAATAACAATATTTCATTTTTTAATTTCCTTTCGAGAAAATGATCAGTAGCAACATATGTAACATATATATTTGTTTCTTAATGTATGTACATGCTATATCACAAAATATACAACTGTTGAATGTCCCAAGAATACGTAATACATAATGAAACAGGCTCATTCAGTGGGAAAAGTGGTTTGGTTTGGTGGATACATGGATTTGACCCAATTGGCAGAGGAATCTAAGTCATCGCATCTCAAAATCTCGAAAATCTCGATCGCACCGCATAGAATAGCAAAGCGTAGGATAACCTGAACCTCATCAACATAACCTTTGGCTTCCCATATTGTACATGTATGTATGTAGTATGTATTGCTAGATAACATTCATCTCTCCGTTTGCGGAGGTGTGCGAGAAGAATTCATTCGTGCAATACCAACTGCATTTCTGTCTGAGAGCAAACTATTTTTGAAGGTGTTAATTATAAATCCTACTAAATTCAAGTTTATGCACTACATTACCCGACCCAGCATCTGCCTCATTAATTACATACAAAATACAATGGTACTGCTTTAGTTGATCATCATATACTATAAAGAGAGAAAAAATTCTACATGGAGAGAAAAGACCTCACAGTGAGATCCGGTATTTTAGAATTTTTAACCAATAAAAATTCTTTAGCATCATTATTGTAAATGCAGCACGACACAATATAGTGAGATGTTGTCTATGGTTAACAACTACTTATCAAAATACCTTCGTCCTTCATTCAAGAGAAATTCTAGATATGCTTAAATACTTACTCTAATATTTCATCATTTTTTTCATTTCATCAATTTGCCTGCCTACAAATATATGTAAACCTACCCAGGCAGTTTAAGCACATTATAAACTTCGGAAGAGCTGCTAAAACATTTTTATTATTTATCCGTTGCTCTGTTTGATCTAGGCTACACCACCGCTGCTCTTACTCGCCCCATTAATTCCTAGCAGTAAATTCTCTTTTAATCGTTGCTCAAAAACAGAGCTCAATTAAACATCTATCTACATACACACTGCTAACTACACTGCTTCATCATCATCCCATAAACTTATGGTACATATATTTCATACACACTCCACCACCGCAGTCATATCTAATAAGAAGGATTTAGAACAGTTGTCGTGAAATAGGTGACAAATTGGTTGTAAGTTGGCCTAGGTTAGCTCCACGGAAGTTGCCAACGGGGCCATGTTACCCAAGAACGGGATTGACCCAATTTTTCTTCATGAATTATTGGTATTCCACATTTGGATTTTGGTTGTCTGGTCTGGTCCCGGATTTTCACTGGCTCGAATCGTTCTACTTTCAGCACAGCTCTCTCAACTTATTACATACATACAACAATACTAACTAAAAGTTTCCAAATGGATGGATGGTTAATTGACATGGTTGGGTGCTACAACTATTTGTCACGAAGTAATTAATCCGCCAATCATTCACTGCAGAGAGAGATGCATTATTAATAATATCAAGGGAAAAGGAGCATTATTCATCTTATTATTATCACTTCATCGTGCACAGCACGATGTGACACGGAAACCTGCCTCATGGATCAGTCTCACTTCTCTCTTCATTTCATTATGCATCAGTTTTAAGAGACTATCTTCATATTTAGAGAAAAGAGTACAATAACAACAATACAGACTTCACTGTACAGTTTGTTTGCAAAGTATTATGTTATGATGCATTCACTACACAGTCAAGTGAGCGGTTTAGTGCCAGCCAACAAGCTTTCACCCATTGTCGCCTGAGTGAGTAGTAAGTTCACAATGCTAATTAATTTAAGAATGCTAATGCGTGAGTTGCAGCCAGTCAGCGAGAGACATTGAGATGAGTGAGATAGTTATTGACAAAAAGACAAGTGATAATTAAAAGAAAGTATCTAAAACTTGGGTCATCTTTCAATTAAGCATATCAAAAGACACATGCCAACAACAATCTTTATTAGTTTCTCTATGTGTACATTCTAATTGGGGTAGATCCGTGAAGTAGTGTTTAATCAATGCATCACACACATTTAAAATTCCGATCCGAAGTCAATAGTGTATAATCTGACCATACAAACAAATGTTCACCGTCATCTAAATTCATGCTATTGCATTTGCATTGAATTTGATGTACAGGACAGATAATGGTAATGAGTTTCTAATAAAGAAAGTGTTATCTTCGTGAGAGGCGAATAATAAGAGATGTGCCATACCATAAAAGAAATAATTTCGTGATTGCATGGACCAATTATCTGGGTGGAGAAAGAAATAAGAGGGACGATAATGTTAAAAAAAAGTCCACTTGGCTTGGCTAGTACCGGGATCACCAACAACGTTAATCTGTACTGCATAGCAAGCAGAAAGTGTAGCTAACAAAACGAAGTACATCCCAAGAAGTCAAGAAGTGATGACCAGTCAATATGCACTGAGAACTTATTCATTCATTCTCTCAGTTTTAACTTCTCGGCTTGGGCAGTTGTCAACTACTAAGTGACCTAATTTGTACCATTTGATTTGATTTGATTTGATATTGGTTTATTGTCGAGAGAACATCACAACGATTTGTGTTTTTCAGAACCTGACA